>JAABKJ010007545.1:26523610-26786094 GCA_011634705.1 Andricus grossulariae | reverse complement strand
TTATAAAAAAATTAACATATGTGCGTTTCTAGAATCAAGTCCAATGTCGACGCCGCCACGTCCAAATCTGCGGGTCCACATCGAACACGTCCCTAATCTGCCAATACGTCCTCAACTGGCCACTCGAAATGGAGAAGTTGTTGGAATATACTATAATGGAAAGATTTATGATGTCGAAGAAGTAGAACCTGGTGAGACCGATAATTTAGAAACTAAAATACAATTTAAAATCAAAATTAGGGAATTCTGACTAAAAAGTCTAGTTTTTTCCTAATTGTGGAGTGTTTTACGAGCAGATGCACAGGCGACTAATTTTGTTCAAAACCACCTAAAGGTCACAAATCTTCACCGAATTGAATAATTTTTTTAGAAATGTTACGAATGGAATTTCGAAGACTCACATTACCTAAATTTCAAAATTAATTTTTTTCAATTAGTCTCGAGTTCAATGTTCAGGGATGAGGTTTCATAGGTTTTCTAATTTTAAAAATTCAATTTTGACATTTAGGCGATGTGAGTCTCTTTGATATTCCATTATTAACATTCTTGAACACAAAATATTCAATTCGATCAAGATTTGTGACCTCTAGGTGGGTTTGCACATTCCCTCCCCAGTGTGCCACACTAGAGATAGAGAACCTATTTGGTTTAAAATCACATAGAGGTCAACAATTTCGACCGAATTGAATGTTTTTTTTTAATGTGGAAAATGTATGTTCAGGGATGAGGTATTAGTAACAATTCTAAAAAAAAATATTCAATTCGGTCAAGATTTGTGACTTCTGGGTGGTTTTAAACATTCCCTCTCCAGTGACCCACACTGGGGTTAGAGCACTAAATTTTTGAAAAACAATTAGAGGTCACAAATTTTAACCGAATTGAATTATTTTGTTCAGAAATGTTACTGATGGAATTTCGAAAAGACTCACATTGCCTAAATTTAAACGGTTATTTCTTTAATTGGTCTCGAGTTCAATGTTCAGGGATGAGGTTTCATAGGTTTTCTCATTCAAAAAAAGTTAATTTTAACATTTCGGCGATGTGAGTCTCTTTGATATTCCATTAGTAACACTTCTGAACAGAAAATATTTCATCCGGGCAAGATTTGTGACCCCTAGGTGGTCCTAAAAATTTCCTCCTGAGTGTGTTACACTGGGGATAGATAACTAATTTGGTTCAAAACCACCTGGAGGTCACAAATCTTGATCGAATTGAATAATTTTCTCTTAGAAATGTTTTTGATTGAATTTCAAAGAGACTCAAATCGCCTAAATTTTGAAATTAATTATTGTTCAAATCAGTCTCAAGCTCCATGTTTAGGGATGAGGTTTCATAAGTTTTCTAATTAAAAAAAATTAATTTTGACATTTAGGCGATGTGAGTTTCTTTGATATTCCATTGGTAACACTTCTGAAAAGAAATTATTTCATTCGGGCAAGATTTGTGACCCCTAGGTGGTCTTAAACATTTCCCCCTGAGTGTGTTATACTGGGGATAGAGAACTAATTTGGTTCAAAACCACCTGGAGGTCATAAATCTTGATCGAATTGAATAATTTTTTCTTAGAAATGTTACTAATTAAATTTCAAAGAGACTCACATCGCCTGAATTTTCAAATTAATATTTTTTTAATCAGTCTCAAGCTCCATGTTCAGGGATGAGGTATTAGTAACATTTCTAAAAAAATATTTAATTTGGTCAAGATTTGTGACCTCTCGGTGGTCTTGAACATTCTCTTCCCAGTGTGCCACACTGGGGATAGAGTACTAATTTTGTTCAAAACCAACTAAAGGTCACAAATCTTGATCGAATTGAAAACTTTTTTCTTAGAAAGGTTACTAATTGAATTTCAAAGATACTCACATCGCCTAAATTTCAAAATTATTATTATTTTTTTTAGTCTTGAGTTCTATATTCAGAAATGAGGTATTAGTAACAGTTCTGAACAAAATATTTGATTCGGTCAAGATTTGTGACCTCTAGGGGGTTTTAAACATTCCCTCCCAAGTGTGTCACACTGGGGATAGAGAATTAATTTTGTTGAAAACAACCTAGAGGTTACAAATTTTGACCGGAATAATTCATTTTTTTTCTAGAAGTGTTACTAACGGAATGCAGAAGAGACTCACGTTGCCTAAATTTTAAAATGAATTTTTTTAAATAAGTCTCGAGTTAAATGTTCAGGGATGAGGTTTCATAAGTTTTCTAATTCAGAAAAATTAATTTAGACATTTAAGCGATGTGAATCTCTTCGGTATTCCATTAATAACATTTCTGGAAAAAATTATTCAATTCGGTCAAGATTTGTGAACACTAGGTGGTTTTGAACATTTCCTCCCCAGTGTGCCACACTGGGGATAGAGAACTAATTTTGTTCAAAACAACCTAGAGGTCACACATTTTGATCGAATTAAATAATTTGTTTTAGAAATGTTACTGATGGAATTTCGAAGCGACTCACATTGCTTAAATTTTAAAATGGGTTTTTTGTTAATTTAGCTTGAGTTCAATGTTCTGGGATGAGTTTTCATAAGATTTCTCATTTAAAAACATCAATTTTGACATTCAGGCGGTGTGAGTCTTTTCGAAATTCAATTCGTAACATTTCCATGAATATTATTTAATTCGGTCAAGATTTGTGACCTCTAGGGGGTTTTGAACATTCCCTCCCCAGTGTGTCACACTGGGGATAGAAAATTAATTTTGTTCAAAACAACCTAGAGGTCACAAATTTTAACCGGAATAAATCATTTTCTTTTTAGAAATGTTACTAACGGAATGCAGAAGAGACACACGTTGCCTAAATTTTAAAATGAATTTTTTTGAAATCAGTCTCGAGTTTTATGTTCAGGGATGAGGTATTAGTAACATTTCTAAACAAAATATTTAATTCGGTCAAGATTATTGACCTCTAGGTGGTTTTGAACATTCCCTTCCCAGGCTGTCACACTAGGGATAGAGAACTAATTTTGTTCGAAACTACCTAGAGGTCACAAATTTTGACCGAATTGAATAATTTTCTTTGGAAAATGTTACTAATGAACTTTCGAAGAGACTCACATGACCTTAATTTTTACAATTGATTTTTATCAATTAGTCTCGAGTTCTATGTTCAGGGATGAGGTATTAGTAACATTTCTGGAAAAAAATTATTTAATTCGGTCAAGATTTGTGACCTCTAGGTGGTTTTGAACATTGCCTCCCCAGTGTGCCACACTGGTAATAGAGCACTAATTTTGATCAAGACCACCTAGAGGTCACAAATCTTGATCGAATTGAATAATTTTTTATAGAAATGTTACTAATGGAATTTCGAAAAGACTCACATTGCCCATAAATTTTTTAATTAGTCTCAAGTTCAATGTTTAGGGATGAGGTTTTATAAGTTTTCTTATTTGAAAAAATTAATTTTGACATTTAGGTGGCGTGCGTCTCTTAAAAATTCAATTAGTATTATTTCTAACTTCAAATAAAAAATTTGGAAAAAAAAATCATGGAGACTCTTCTGGTTCCTGAGATATCGTCATTTTATTGAGACCATTCTCTGCGATGCGCTGCATGGTGGGGTGCCTAAAATTTCTGTGGACAAATTAATATTCAGAAATGATTTCTCAACCGATTCAAACTTTTTTTTTAATTCAAGCTAATAAAATTCTGCATAAATCTGTTATTGCCGATTTTGAATAAAGTTTATCATTGTTTTATTTAATAACAAAAATGAAAAAAAAGAAATTTTTTTAAAGAAGAGTATCAGTTTTCAAGAAAGACTTGAATTCAATCAAAAATACCAAGAATCAATTAAGCAAATATCCAGAAGAGTTGTGTAGTACCTTAGAAATTGTCAAACATTTTATTGAATTTGTTATAAATAAATAAATAAATAAGAAAGTGAAAATGGGTTCATGGGGATTGACAGTGCTTCGTCAATTGATTTGCCCTGAATGTGAAAAATGTATGGACAAAAAATGTTTTTTAGTTGGATTCATGGAAGATAATAAATAATTGGTCATTTTATAAACTAATTGTATGAACAATTATCCACAGCTGGTATTTATGATGAAATAAATCACGTTTTTTCTAGTGAATCGAACAAAAATTATACGGAAATATCACTTTTTAGATTTAGTAATCCAATAACAATTTGTGATTGTTTAAACAAATTCGATTAAGTCTCTTCAACTGCCTGGATATTTTTGAAGGTAAAAACTTGTTTTTTACAATGTAAGAAAGTATGAATAACTTCTAGACCTTTAGGGAGCTTACAAGACATTCAACAATTTTCATTTTCATCAATATTGTTTAAACAAATTATTATCATTCTATATATTTTTAAGGCAAAAATTTGAGTTTTCTGAATATATTAACAGCCTGTTCTTTAGTAATCGTTTCGTGCTAGCGATCTATAATAATTCATAATTGCTCAAACAAAACTGATTAACAAATTTATTTTTCGGTTGTTTCTAAATGTAGAAACTAGTTTTTGTCACAGTAAAAAACTGTTAATAATTAATTTCGAAATTTTTTTTAGATACCTCGATAACAATCCACTATTGCTATTGCTGACGCCAAAAAAAAAAAAAATTTACCTTCAGAAAAAGCCTAAAAAAGCCGAAATATGGTTTACAATTGACCAATCTATAAAGTTTAGTGTTTGTTAATAAAACTTATTCATAACAATCGTCATTACAAGTTAACATATTTTTTCAGTTCGCACACCCCTAAGTAATTAAACTAATCTACGCTGAGCATTGAAAAAAATGTTTGAAAAAAAAAGTTTGCAGCTTCTATCGAATGGTCTCACTGAAATCTCGATATCTCGGAAACTCAACAATCGGGAATCTCGATTAAACATAAATTGAAAGTGGAGTACTTCACAAAAAATTTTTTATTAAAAAAATGTATAATTTCATCTCTAATCTAATCGCGAACTAAAAGTATTTCCTGAATGCTTTGGCTTAATTTATGAATGTCAAGAATGCATTTATTCATTGTATTTGAATATTCATCGTTTAAACAATTGTGAATTGTTCAAATGGTATCATTACAAGATGAAGGTTAAAAGACTAATTTTTTCTGTTTTTCAACAATTTTCAATACTTTGACCTAATCGATAGTTTCTCAACTTATTATTAATTGTTTATACAATTTTTTTCGTTTGAAGAATTAAATATTTCAGTATATCGAGAATTAATAGTTTTTCCATACGAGCTGGATGAAAAGATTATATAAAACAAAGTTTTTAAATCAATAATAAAAAATAAAATAATGAAAATATTAAGAATAGGTGTTCGAATGTATTGATTAATCAAAATATTACAAAAATACCACCATTTCACGATATTATATGTTATTAATTATTAGGACAAATAAAAATAGTTCAAACAATAATTGTTGAGTTGAAAAACTAAGTGCTTGGACAAAGTATTGAGAAAACATCTTTGATATGCGATGCCTTGTGAGAAAAAATTGTCAAGCAAAAAAATTTTCTGAAGCTATAAGAAGTAAATAAAAAAGTATGATTCAGAATAGACTTTCAAAAGTTTTGAAAAAATAGTGAAAATCCATTGTTTTCTAGGTTCTCCCTTAAAAAATTAAACTCAAAGAAAAATAAATTGTTAAAAAAATTTAAAGAAAATATTTTTTCTCTTCAAGGTCATTAAATAGACCATAGCATTCATAAAATACCATTCATTCGTAATATTCTATTACCCTGTTCAAATTCTGAGTATCTATATGCATATAGGTATATATATATTTTTTCAGTATTAAAGACATTTTTGGGATTCAGAAAAATATTTAAAATTAAAATTCTTGGACAAGTACACTGGACGAAAAAATTTGTACCCAAAGATCGGACTAGGGGACCTCAAGGGATTTTAATATGCTAAAAACGAAGCAGTCGTCCAAATTTTTCCTATAATTCCAACTTTAAATTTTAAAGTTATTGATTTTCTCAACTCTTTAAGTTAATCATTAAATATATTTTTACAGAACCAGCTCCAGAACGGGAAACTCCATTACCGCGGCCCCAACTACCGTCTGGAGCGATGGCTCTTCCTGATGGTGCTTTCGTGTACCGTGGGGCATCTCCTGTTGGAACAGTTCGATTGGGAGCGGTTTATGATTTGATGGGTAATGACGATCATTTAAAAACTAAAATATGGTGGATTAATTTTTAACGTTCAACTTTATATTGTTCAAGCTAGAACATATAACTTTGCAGTTGATCAAATAACTATTCTGCTTTTTAAATTGGCCTCTCGTTTTGTAACAATTTATTTGTGTTTACTTGAATTCCTTTGAATTCACTCAAATTTCTTTATACTCATATTGAATTGCTTTAAATTCCTTAGAGTTCGTTGAATTCTATGTAATCTTAGTTATGGTCCTTGGAATTATCTGCATTGTCCGGATTTAGGGAATTCTAGGAATTCAAGAATTTCATGGAATTCAAGGATTTCCAGAAATTTACTGAATTCAAGGAATTTACATAATTCACAAAATTCGAAGAATTCACAGAATTGAAGGAATTCACAGAATTGACAGAATTCATGAAATTCACAGAATTCAAGGAATTTACCAAATTCGAATTCAAGGTATTCTGCGGATTCAAGTGTTTCATGGAATTCACAGAATGAACGAAATTCTAAGAATATCTTGAATTTGCAGAATACGTTTAGTTTGCAGAATTCCTTAAATTACGTGAAATCTTCGGATTATGTGAATTCCTTTTATGTGAATTTATTGAATTCTGTGGATGCTTCGAATTCTGTGAATTCCTCTTATTCCTTGAATTCAGTGAATTTATTGCATTCTGTGAATTCTGCGAATGTCGTAAATTCTTGGAAATCCATCAATTCTTTGAATTCCGTAAATTTCTAGAATTCTGTAAATTCCTTGAATTCCCTAAATTGCTTGGATACCGTAAATTTCTTGAATTCCGTATATTTCTTGGATTCCGTGAATTTCTTGAAATCCGTCAATTCCTTGAATTCCGTAAATTCTTTGACTCCGTGAATTCCATGAATTCCATGGTATTTCGTGGAATTCACAGAATTCACGGAACTCGCAGAATATTTCGAATTTTCAGAATACCTTTAATTTTCAGAATTCCTTGAATTACGTGAATTCCTTGAATTAGGTGAATTCCTTGAATCATGCGAATTTGATGAGTTTGATGGTATTTCATGAAATTCACAGAACTCACGGAATTGGCAGAATATCTTGAATTAGCAAAATACCTTTAATTTGCAAAACACCTTGAATTAAATGAATTCCTTGAATTATGTGAATTTATTAAATTCTGTGGATTTTATGAATTCTGTGAATTCCTCGGATTACTTGAATATGTTAATTCCTTGCGTTCTGTGAATTCTGGAAATTCCTTAAATTCCGTAAATTCTTTGGAATCCGTCAATTCCTAAAATTTCGTAAATTCCTTGAATTCCGTATATTTCCTGAATTTCGTAAATTGCTGGAACTTTTTGAGTTCCTTGACTCCGTGAATTCAATGGTATTTCATGGAATTCATAGAATTCACGGAATTCGCAGAATATCCTGAATTTGCAGAATACCTTTAATTTGCAGAAATCCTTGAATTACGTGAATTCCTTGAATTATGTGAATTCCTTGAATTATGTGAATTCCTTGAATTATGTGAATTCATTGAATTCTGTGGATTCTTTGAATTCTGTGAATTCCTTGGATTCCTTGAATTTTGTGAATTTATTGCATTCTGTAAATTCTGTGAATTCCTTGAATTCCGTAAATTAGTTGAAATACGTCAATTTCTGGAATTCTATAAATTCCTTGAATTCCGTAAATTCCTTGAATTCTGTGAAATTCTTGCATTCTGTGAATTCTGTGAATTCCTTGAATTCCGTGAATTCTTTGAAATCCGCCAATACCTTGAATTCCGTAAATTCCCTGAATTCAGTAAATTCCGTGAATTGCTTGGATTCCGTAAATGTCTTAAAACCCTTCAATTCCTTGAATTCTGTAAATTCCTTGAATTCTGTAAATTTCTTGTATTCCGTAAATTCCCTGAATTCCGTATATTTCCTGAATTCCGTAAATTGGTGGAACTTTTTGAGTTCCTTGACTCCGTGAATTCCATGAATTCTATGGTATTTCATGGAATTCATAGAATTCACGGAATTCGCAGAATATCTTGAATTTTTAGAATACCTTTAATTCGCGGAATTCCTTGAATTACGTAAATTCTTCGAATTATGTGAATTCCTTGAATTATATGAATTTATTGAGTCATGTGGATTCTTTGAATTATGTGAATTCCTCGGATTCCTCGAATTCTGTGAATTTCTTGCATTCTGTCAATTCTGTGAATTCCTTGGATTCCGTAAATTCTTTGAAATCCGTCAATTCCTTGAATTCCGTAAATTCTTTGAAATCCGTCAATTCCTTGAATTCCGTAAATTCCTTGAATTCCGTAAATTGCTTGGATTCAATAAAATCCCTGAATTCCGTATATTTCTGGAATTCCGTAAATTGCTGTAACTTTCAGAGTTCCTTGACTCCGTGAATTTCATAAATTCCATAGTATTTCATGGAATTCACAAAATTCACGGAATTCGCAGAATATCTTAAATTTGCAGAATACCTTCAATTTGCAGGATTCCTTGAATCACGTGAATTTCTTGAATGATGTGAATTTCTTGAATTATTTGAATTAATTGAATTTTGTGGATTCTTTGAATTCTGCGAAATCCTCGGATTCCTTGAATTTTGTGAATTTCTTGCATTCTGCAAATTCTGTGAATTCCTTGAATTTCGTATATCAGTAGAAATACGTCAATTTCTTGAATTCCGTAAATTCCTTGAATTCTATAAATTCCTTGAATTCCGTGAATTCCTTGAATTTTGTGAATTTCTTGCATTCTGTGAATTCTGTGTATTCCTTGAATTCCGTGAATTTTTGAAATCCGTCAATTCCTTGAATTCCGTAAATTCCCTGAATTCAGTAAATTCCCTGAATTCAGTATATTCCGTAAATTGCTTTGATTCCGTAAATATCTTGAAACTCGTCAATTCCTTGAATTCTGTAAATTCCTTGAATTCTGTACATTTCTTGTATTCCGTCAATTCCTTGAATTCCGTATATTCCTTGAATTCCGTAAAAGCTGCAACTTTTTGAGTTTCTTGACTCCGTGAATTCCATGGTATTTGGCATTCACAGAATTTACGGAATTCGCAGAATATTTTGAATTTGCAGAATACCTTTGATTTGCAGAATTCCTTGAATTACGTGAATTCCTTGAATTATGTGAATTCCTCGAATTATGGGAATTTATTTAATTCTGTGGATCCTACAAATTCTGTGAATTCCTCGGATTCCTTGAATTCTGTGAGTTTCTTACATTCTGTGAATTCCTCAAATTCCGTAAATTCTTTTAAATCCGCCAATTCCTTGAATTCTGTAAATCCTTGAATTTTGTGAATTCCTTGAATTCCGTGAACTGCTTGGATTCCGTAAATTTCTTGAAATCCGTCAATTCCTTGAATTGCGTAAATTCTTTGAATTCTGTAAATTTCTTGAATTCCATAAATTGCTTGGATTCCGTAAATTCCTCGAATTCCGTATATTTCTTGAATTCCGTGAATTGCTTAGATTCCGTAAATTTATCGAAATCCGTCAATTCCTTGAATTCTGTAAATTCTTTGACTCCGTGAATTCCATGAATTAGATGAATTCCTTCAATTATGTGTATTTATTGAATTATGTGGATTTTTCGAATTCAGTGAACTCCTCGGATTCCTTGAATTCTGTAAATTTCTTGAATTCCGTAAATTGTGGGAACTTTTTGAGTCCCTTGACTCCGTGAATTCCATGAATTCCATGGTATTTCATTGAATTCACAGAGTTCACGGAATCCGCAGAATATCTTGAATTTGCAGAATACCTGTAATTTGCAGAATTCCGTGAATCACGTGAATTCCTTGAATTATGTGAAATCCTTGAATCATGTGAATTTATTGAATTCTGTGGATTTTATGAATTCTGTGAACTCCTCGGATTCCTTGAATTATGTGATTTTCTTGCATTCTGTAAATTCCTTGCGTTCCTTAAATTCCGTAAATTCTTTGAAATCCGTCAATTCCTTGAATTCCGTAAATCGCAATTTATTTTACAAAATTTTAGAAATAATTCGAGTCACTTTAAAATATATTTAGGACTTCTAGATGTTTAGAAAAAGAATATTTTCTACATTTTCTGAAATTTTTTATTTTTAAAAGATTTTTAATCCGTTTAAAATTTCTAAATATCTTTTAACCTGACTTAAATTATTCCTAAAATGTTCAAAAATCATTCAAATCTAAACAAAATTGCTTTAAAATCTTCCAGATTCCTTCTTGACAATTTAAAAAATATTTAAAAAGGGGTTTAAAAATTTTGTGTCCAAAACTTAAATATCTTTTAAAATGATTCGAATTTTGCCTAAAATTCGGGAAAAATCTTTTAAACTTCTTATAAGGTTCTAAAATTGTTGTTTGAAATCTTCAGAAATCTACATTCTGTTAAATTGAAGGAAAAAAATCTTTTCCAGCTTGAATTATCTTTAATTTTTTTCATAAATTCTAAATATCTCTTAAATTTATTCAATTTCTAAAAATTTTGTAATATTGCAAAATTGCAAAGTTTTTCTTTGAAATCATCTACATTCTTTTTTGAAGTTTTAGGAAATCATTTTTAATATTTTGAAACCTTCTTCAGTTTTCTCCTAAAATTCATTTATTGAAATAAAAAAATAATTTGAAATTTTCTCTTGAAACCTTTAAAAATTCTTAATTCTTAAAATCTTCCAGATTCTTTTTTGACATATTTAGAAATTCTCAAAACCTGAAATTAATCTATTAAAATAAAACCTAAATCATTACCATATTTTTTCAGAAATCTTATTATTGGTACCGGAAATTTTTTGGTTACGGATACCGAAAATGTTTTACCGGTAGTGAAAAATTATAGTGTATTAGAAAAATTTTAATAACATAATTATCGCCCAATATTAAAAAATCATTTACAACTTAACATTTTATTTATATCATTAATGTTCAGAAAAACTCAGATATACATTTCCTCATGAAATAAAATTACTTATTTGGAAATTTTTTATTTACTTGATTTTCCACTATTTACTTATTATTGTCTTGAAAAAATTACATTACATTCTTTTTATCCGAACTGATTTTTTTAGGTACTGCGACGGATAGTATCGAACAACTAACTGAATGACATATTAAAAATTAGTATGTTCAAAAATTTTTCAAGTTAGCTGGCGGATTTTCAAAGAGTCTGAATTACCTTTTTATAAAAGAAAAATATTTTAGGTCTATTCTTTGGGTAAATATTTCAATTTCATATTGACTCGGTAATTTCTGAAATTGTGTGGTTTTAAATGAAAAATAGCGAATGGCCATATACACTCAACTCCGGATATAAGAAACCCCGGTTTACGGTGTTCTCAGAATTGATTTCCTCGGCAGCTTCATGATGAGGAGAACTGCGGGATCGAGAGAGTGGCGATGCTCAGTCAAGTGTGACAAACAGCATGAGGACGGCACTCTCAGCGCATACATGCACCAGGTTGCGTCATGCGTTCAAATTCAACAGAAATGGTTCACGCAGCCCTGTCTGTTTATGTCTGAATTCCCTCGATTAAGGATCAAGGCCACTGCAAGCCATGCCCGAAACCGTTCTTATATCGGGAGTTGAGTGTAGTTAGTGAATTTTCTGCAACTCAGTAGTCTTCACCTAATAGAGCCTAAATTTATCTACGTTTTCACAATATGTAATAAACAATATAGGGTTTACATTTGACTGTTGGTGAAAACAACACGGATGAGTAGACGCGGCCTAATCATGCATCAAATGAGAGAATTTCGTGTCTCCGTCATTAGGTGCTATAATATTATTATATGTAATTAATTCATATTACTATTGCTATCCTCTGTTTTACACTATAAGTACACCTGATCAAAAAGACTTTAATTTATATTGTGAATACTCGATCAAAATGTATGAGTGATACAAAAGTATTTATTAGGGACGTCCAAAAATTGTTTTTTACAACACTTTTATTTTTTAATGTTTCAAAGTTTCTAACAAATTTTACATTTTGATTCGATTAAAAATAATCAGGTTTTAAGCCAAAGTTTCTGTGGAAGTCAATTTAAAATTAAAATAATTTTTTGGACAACCCTACTGTGTGAGACTTTCCTATAGACTTAAGAAGATGACATATCCCTTTTAATATAAGATTGATATAACATAAAAATTAAGTTTCTCACTCGAAGGTTGAGTTTATTAGTCAATTAAAAATTAATTAATTTTGTTTTTCTTATTTTACAAACTTGTGATGAAAAAAGTGTTGTACTCCTGAATATTTTACTTGACACTTTGAATGGAAATGTAGACGAATGAGAAAATTAATGGTAAATAATCTCTGAATTGTGAAGTGAAATCTGGCATTCCAAAAGGGCATACACGCCATTTTTCAAAAACTTTTCAATAGACATAAAGCGTTCTCAGAACACAGAAAAAAATGTATTTCTTGCTATTGAGTTGCTGAGTAGGTACAAGAAAAATTTATTGAAAATTTCAATAACTTCAAAGAAAATGGAGGAAAATTTTTTTTCTGTAACACGTTTTCTCATAAATTCGAAAAAAATAAAAGTGACAATTTTTTTATCATTTCCATCTTCAAAAATGAACTAGATATCTATTTTCAAAAAAACATTCAAACTTGCATTATTTCAAACTATAAACATTCCAAATTAATTAATCTTCAATTGCAAATCTTAGAAATAGAAGAATTTTAAATTGAAAATCGTTCAACTTGAAGAACTTTTGATTGTAATATTTCAAGCTTGAACTACATATTAAAAAAAAAAAATTAATTACAAGAATTTCCAAATGTAACACTTCAAAATTTCAGAACTTTGAATTGTATAAATATTTAAAGTTGAAGAGTTTTTAATATTGAAAATTTACAATCACAAATTCTGTAATTCTGATTATTTATATTTTAATTTTTTCAATTTGGAAGATTTAGAATTGAAAAGTCTTCTATCTTTCTTCGAAATCGTCTAAATTTAAGAATTTTTAACAAAAACATTCAAAATTACATTTTTTTAAGTTATACACATTGAAAATTAAGAATTTTCAATTGCGAATCTTCTAGATAGAACCATTAAAAAAATGTTCAATATTTCATGATTTTAAATCAGGTATATAAACATTCAATGTTAAACAAGCTTGCGAATTTTTACTTTCTAATATCTTCAAAATTTAAAATAATTTTAAGATTCAGTGTTGGAAATCGGAAACACCAGAAAGAATCAGAATTTCAGAAGCACTCTTGAAAATATTTTTTTTTAATTGAAGAAACCATTTCATTAACATATTTTTTCATCTAACCAAAAATAACTTTCAAATAAATCAAATGATTTTAAAAATTACAAAAAAAATTATTTTAATTTATGATTATTAGTTATATTTTTTGGTACTTGAAGGACGATGGCGATCGTAATAGAATAATGATTCAAATTTAATAAAACGAGATTATACAATTTCCTCAAGTGTTTTATCAAATCACTTGAATTCATATTTTTGACAATAATTTCAAAGATTGAAATTGTTTACTAAAGGTTTTAGATATTTTTACTTCCTGTTAAATCTGTTGTCAAATCAATAAAAGTACATGAGAGTAGATGAGTAAGACCGGTTCTAACGCAAGATTCTTGTTACCGACATGTTACCATCATCGAGACCATTTCACAGCTCATGTGGTTCGCGTCTGTGCTAAGTTTCTAGAATATTCTTGATGGGTATCGTTGACGTCATAAAATTATGTTGAGCATTAAATCAAGAAAGAAATTTTGTAATAAAATGTATTGTCTATAAGCAAGCAATTAATCATCCTTGTTTTTCTCATAACTATACTAATTTAGATAATAAATAACGTTGAAGCTGTATACGCAAATTTTGTTTCACAAGATTCTGCAATATTATGTTATTATGTTATGATTATTCTATAAACTTAGCACGGACACGAAACACTTGAGCTGTGGAATGGTCTCGATGTCGTTAACATGTCGGTAACAGGAATCTTGCGTTAAAACCAGCCTCATCCATAATTTCAAAAATTAAAAGAATACTTGTTTTTCATTGATATTTTTCTACAGAACGATGAAAAAAGAAATCAAAATAATAATCTAATTATACCGGTACTGCAGTCTTTATAACTTTAATACAATCTTCTATCGTAATTACTGAACTTGAACGTTATACTATAATATTGGATACATGGATTTTCTATAGGGTTGATTTGGTAAAAATATTACGTAACAGTATCAATTAATCCCACATCCTCCATATGTAACAGATCTTAAATTTTTAACGACCCTCCCCCCCCCCCACCCCCCAAAAAAGCTGTTACGTAATTTACGGATGGCCCTACAGTGTTTTGAAAAGAATTTAAGTTTTCAAGACAATAATCTCATCATCGAAAAAATGGCGTATGTGCCCTTTTGGAACGCTACCCTTTAACGGAGTCGTGTGTTTGAAAACTTGGCAAAGACTAGCAGAAGGCTTTTATAATTTAAGGACTCTTTTATACTATCATTGCATCTTTTTAATTTAAAAATTATTTGTTCCGAATAAGTTGAATTATCAGGTCTTTAAGAATGTAATCACTTATTTTCTTAGATAAAAAATAATTTTCGTGAATATAGTCAAAACATACGTAAATGTAGGGTGTAGACGAACGAACGTTCTTAATAAATAAAACTCAAATCAAAGTTATTAGCAAATATTTTACGATAGAATTGAAAGATATTATAATCTCTATCGTAAACTGGGGTTAAGCGGCGCATATGGGGAAAGCGGCGCACGCTTGATTCTGCATTTCTGAACACAGTATTTTTTTCTCTAGGTAAAAAATGAAGAAGCTTGCAACTTAAAATTGTAAAACTTAAGTTGCAGAATCTAGAAGAAGTAATAAAGTAGGACTCGTCGGATGGGAACTCCTCGCATTGAAATCCTCGGAGGGCAGAAGTCCCCACTCATTAACTTCTCCGCTAGCCGTGATTGGTTGGTGCACGCGCAGAGTTACAGGAGACGCCGGTGGTGTAGCTAAGGCGTAATCGAAAGTGGGGACCCGGTCCGACGAGTCCTACTATATCACGTTTTAAATACAGAATTGAGGGTGCGCTGCTCTTCTCCAAAATATGCGCTGCTTAGCCCCAGTTTACGGTCTCATATCCTAAATTATTGAAGAATGAAAAGATCACTAAATAATAAAATAAAATTGTTCTGACATTCTTTTTTTTTTTGCACACCCTAGTTTTAAAGCAGTTCGATATTAATCATTACTCTGTAATCAAATACATCCAAATGAAAATTCTACCTGAACGAAAAACCGATACCGTAGATGACTTGATACGAAGCATATCTGCTGCGGTGATCTATTTTTGTAATTATTTGTTAATTTTCAAATGCTCTTCAAAGGCCTTTGAAAGTTTTGCTAAACTGTATTCAATGACTGTATTAATTGTTAGTTCGAGGTGAGGAGACAAATTATGCTTGGGGCAGGTTTAGTGAAGACGATCAAGTTTTAGCTAAAAAATATATTTAAACATTTACACTCGTATTTACATCATGAAGACAATTTAAATTAATAAAACTGCAATTATCGAAGGAGCTAACGATAGTTTCAGAGGCTTCACAGCCGACAGATATTGTTGACTTACCAAGGCGTAGTGAACTTCTAAGTGCACTCAACTCCCGCTATAAGACCCGATGGTTCACGATATTCGTAGAAATAATGGCCTCCGCAGTTTTGTGATGAGAAGAGCCGCGAGGCGAAAAGAGAGGATGTGCTCAATCAAGCGTGACAAACAGCTCGAGGGCCGCACTCTCAGCACGTTAGTTGCATCAGGTTGCGTCATGAGTCCAAATTCAACAGAAATTGTTCATGCGACCCTGCCTGTGTACGTTTGGATTCTCCCGGTTTAGGGTCAAGGCCAAGGCAAGCCATGCCCTAAACCGGTCTCATATCGGAAGTTGAGTGTAATGACGTAATCACGATGGAGTAGAATAATTTGAAAGTCACACTTTAATGCCCCTACATAATGTTCATTCGACAATCAAGTTATTTTTTTAATGGCGTCATTATAACAACTAAATGTAGAATATCTATTTATGTGAGAATAAAACAATGTATACTTCAATTATTTAATATTTTTAATTTAATCTCTGATTTTATTCGTTTTAATTTATTTTCTAATATATTTGTAGTTCATTGCCAAAAAGTTTAGTATCTTGGTCCATACAAGAATATATTTCTAAATAATATAACAGAACTCTGTATAAGGTAAAAAGTAAAACTTTCCTGTAAGTTAAATTCTTTAACTTACATTATTCCAGGGTGGATGTAGATTAGAAAAAAAAACCAGGAAATCAGGGGAAGGCCAAATGCATCCATCTGACGATTATATTTTTAGTTAATAATTTCATCAGTTTGTTAGAAAATTTAACAATTGTTTTAAAAAGTTATTTTCTTCGTTGAAAATTCAACTATTTTGGTAGAAAATTAACTTTTTGTTGAAAATTCATATTTTGGTATTGAAATTTCAACCCTAATATTTCTTGGTGAAGAGTTAGTTAAACTATATTTTTTTGTAAAATTCGTCTTTTTGGTTTAAAAATTCATCTTTTTTTCATTTCATCTCTTTCTGGATAAGAATTCAATTGTTTGGTTGAAAATTAATCTCCTTTTGTTAAGGATTCAACTATTTTGTTGAAAATTCGTCTTTTTGGTTGACAATTGAAATACTTGTTTAAAGGTTGAACAACTTCCTTGAAAAATCATTTTTTTAAAACAAAATTGACCTATGCTTGAATTTGAAATGTTATAGCACCCTCCAGAATATAGACAAAAATATTTTTTCAAATCGGTGAAAAGCCTATAAAATTCTACAATAAATAAGCAATAGTTAAAGTAATTTAGCCTTGTGGGTTTTGAATAATAATGTGCGAAAGACAAAAATAAAATGCCGATTTTTGAGTAATTTTGTACTTCAACTTCAACTCTTGTCCGGAGTTAGAAGAATGAATTTATTAATTTGATATTTCACAAAAGTTACTATTAGGATTTTTCTTTAAATTTCAGCCGTTGAAAATTGAAAAGTCTTAACGGGCTTATGAAATTATAATATTTATGTGCGCTATTTATGTGCGCTATTTTTGTCTTTCTCATATGATAATCTAATAACTATAAAGCCAAATTAATTCAACCTAGGCTTATTTAACGCAGAATTTCATTATCTTTCTACGATATTGAATAAATATTTTTATCTATATTATGGATGGCGCTACCACCTTACAAAGTTGAGGTTAATTTTTAATGGGTTATCTAGTTAGTCGTCCGATACTATCTAATACTATCCGATACTATCCAATATTATCCGATACCTGATAAATCCGTCTCTTTTATGTATGTTTTAAAACACTTTAAAAGTTCTTTTTTGAACTTTGTAAATAATAAAATAAAATATTCTCGGCAATACATATTATAGCAGAAATAATGATTCCGAAAGCCAATAAAATTAATGCCGGAGCAGTTTCATAAATGGAGATACTGTCTACCACCAGAATATCTTTTCGACAAAGTGGAACTCTTGATCTCCACCTATTTAATTGTCTCTGTCGGATCCCAGTGCTATACATTTTTGCCATCCTGAAAATAAATATTCTTTTTTATTTTATTTAATTAGACAATCTAGTGATGCACTTTAATAAGGTATTATCATTTTAGCAAGGATCACAGTCAGTCTCACATTTCCCTTCTCCCCTTTTTTCCTCAAAATTCCTTCTAATTCCTATGTTTGAGAATTTGTTTTTTGCAGCGATTAATTTTTCTAGAATGATAAGAAACTCGCAGTTATTAATAAAGAAATTATACCTAAGTAGCTTAGAAACTACAATTCAAATGAAAAAATCAAATTGTCGACGGCAGCACTGTGATCCCTGCTTCAGTTTTAGAAATAAATTTTTTCCAGAAATTTTGAACCAACCCTCTTGTTGCCATTTCTAGAAACGGACTGTCCTTAGTAACAAAGAAAGGCATGTGGGTTGTGGGAACAAAGTTTACTTCCGTAAGCTGGCAGATTTGACGATTGTCAAATGTTCTTTCAATAATTGGATATCCAATGTTGGGATCTATGTGATAAGCGAAATTTTCTTCTGTTATGCGTTTAATACCTTCTTCTGAGGGAACCCATTTCTTAGACTCTGGTAGTGGCAGGAATCTGGCTCTAAACAAGTTTGTTTCCCAGTTATTTTTCTAAAAAGAGATTTAGGAAATGTTTCAGAATCTTTTCAGTTCTTTTATGATTTCTTTTGTTTGTTTGATTCATTTGCTCTATTTTGTCTTGCTTAAGTAATGCGTCAGATTGATTTATTGTTATTAATTTTTTTCAAATTACTTTACTGTAATACCTGGAGGAAAAACCTGAAATACATTTGTTTCTCTACACCAATTTTCAAATTACTTTTAGTCAATGACACGATAGAGTCATTCATTTTTGCAAGTGGTTCGTTTAAACGGGCTGAGACAACGCTGGCTGAGTAATAATTGTAAAATAGTAGACTGAAAATCATTATACTCAGAAATCCAATTCGACCAGCCGTATGGGTTGGGCATAATGCAGAGCCTATTTTGTTTGGAACAATACTTATTATTTAATTAATAATATTTCATAATATTTAAACATTATTTACATACATAATTCAAACTACCAACTGATAGTATCGGACTACTACTCGGGTAACCTATTAAAAATTAACCTTCACTTTGAAAGATGTTAACGCCGTCCAGAATATAGATAAAAATATCTTACGAAAACTGTTAAAAATCGTATTGAACTCTGCGTTGAACAAGCTCTAGTTGAAGTAATTTTGTTTCGTAAGTATTGAATTATCACGTAAGAAAACAAAAATCTGATTTTTAAGAAACAGTAAATTTTTTTGAGATCATGCTAAATTTAAAATACATTACCGGGTCCTGGTATGACGTTGCGTAATTTTATGTTTGTCTTTCTCGCCTGATTATTTAATACTCGCAAGGTCAAATTTCTATAACTAAAGCTCATTTAACGTAGAATTTAATAAGCTTACCAAGGGTTTTCCATAAATATTTGTATCTACATTCTGGACGGCGCTATCATCTTTCAAAATCGAGGCTAATTTTT
Organism: Andricus grossulariae; assembly: GCA_011634705.1. NCBI lineage: Eukaryota > Metazoa > Arthropoda > Insecta > Hymenoptera > Cynipidae > Andricus > Andricus grossulariae. Next base: position 26,766,825 of record JAABKJ010007545.1, on the reverse strand, counting down.
AACAGGTCATCTGGTTAGTGATCCAATACTGTTCGATACTGAATGATACTATCCGATGCTATCCGATACTATCGGATACTTTATGATACTATCCGATACTAAATGATACTATCCTATACTATTCGATACTGTTCAATACTAAATGAAACTATCCGATACTTCAATTTATACTTTGCCTACACACCTTGTTGACATAAGGAACCTATTGACATAAGAAACGAATATGTGTAACGTTCCACTTGATTCGGAATATCTTCCTTTATCAACAAGATTCCAAAACTAAAACTGCCCAGAAGAATCAAAAATATTGTCAAGTACCAGCATTCTGTTGCAAAGGGGCTCAAAAATTCATTTATCTTGATTTCTTTCGACGGAGTGGTGAGAAACATAAAACAGGTCCTGAATGAGAAACAAAAATTCTTATCAGGGGCTGTTCATAAGCTGCGTTACCAATTGGAGGGGGGGGGGCAAACACTACGGTAATTAACAGGGACTAGGGGAGGGATTGGAAGTAACGATATGAAGTAAGATTACGTTTAGTACGTTTCCTGATGATAAATTTTAGGAATGTTTGCGAATTTCATACTCTTTCCCCAATTCCCCTCGTTTCGCCTTTTTTTAAAGAATTCTTTTTTCCCCTGATACAAAAAAAACTTCCCCTTTTTCTTGTTGTTTTGCTTAAATTCGATCTGCATTAATAGAAGCCAATAAGAAAGTCCAACTATTTTTGGTCAAAACATCTTTTTTTGCTGTTGAAAATTTCACTATATTCCCTGCAGAATTCATTGAGATGATTAAAAAGTCCACTATTTAGTTAAAAATGTAAATATTTTGTTCAAATGAAACGATTTTGTTGAAAAGTCATATTTTTGGTCAGAAATTCTACTACTTCGTTAAAAGTTGAACTACTTTCTTACACGTTCATTTTTTTTTTGGTTAAAAATTCATCTCTTTGATTGAAAATGTAACTATTTTTTTGAAATTTTGTTTCGTTTTTCATCCAAAATTAATTTTTTTTAGTGAAAATTTAACTATTCCATGTTTGGTTGAAAATTTACCTTACTTAATTAAAAATTCAACTATTTACTAAAAAATTTATAATTTTTAGTTGAATATTCAACAATTTAGTTGAAAATACATATATTTTGTTAAAAAATTGTATTTTTTTTAGAAACTTTAATCTCCTTGAATAGAAGTTATCTGTTTCGTTGTACATTTAATTAGTTGGCTAAAAATTAAACTATTTATTTAAAAGTTGTGCTATTTGGTAGAAAATTACCTTCTTTGTTGAAAAATCCTATTTTCAGGTTAAAAATTCAACTGTTTTATACACTGTTAGAAATTTCCTGAAATGTCAGTCACTTTTCAATGACTTATGTCACTGAAATTTCATGAATTTGGCTTTGAACATTAATTTGAAACCATATTCATTAATTTTCAGTGACACGAAACTTAATTTTGAAGCAAAAATTATTGAAATTTCATAAAATTGACTCTGGAACCTGTTTCAATTGCTTGTACATAAAATATTATTGGTGGCTGAATAAATTTCACTGTGGTTTACGTAAATTTCATAAACATGCATTGAAAATGAAGTAACTTTTTTTTTAAATTTAATTTACTTAAACGAAAATATGAACAACATTTTTAAATAATTCATGAAATTAAATTTAGAAGCTTTGTATGTAACATATTTTTCTATCGATTAATACATTTTTTCTAATTACATGTACAACATTGTTTTTACTTTGTCATTTCGAAAGAAGTAATTTCAGAGAACTGTTCCTAAAAAAGTTTCACTATTTGCATTGGATATCCATATGATGTTCATAAAAATTTACAAAAAATTAAATGCACTTTGTTGAAAATTGAAATTTCTCGTTTTGGTCATACTTCTTGAAAAAACGCAAGAGGTCGGGGGGATTGCCCGAAATTCGTGACGTAGTTCATGACCACCTCCTTAGATACGCATAATTGGGTTTGGAAAATAATTTAAATAAAAAAAATTGACGAAATTATTGAAAATTAAAATAAACAATTGATACCGAAAAGGCCAAGGCGATGTTGGGGGTGAAACATAGTTTAATCTGTCGATTGTTATTTCCGCGGCTGTTCCTGCTAAATCTATTTCCCTTTTAGCAAGAGCTGCTATCATTGGTCCATTTTTATCTCCCCACTTCCATTCTGTGAATTCTCCTGGTTCAATACTAAAATAATATTCATAATTATTATAATGATGAAAGACAATAAAAAACGGTTTATTATAAATAAATACTAATTTTTCATTTACTCACGTGAAGTTAAACATATCGGACACGTGAAGCCATAAAATATATGTATATTTTGCGATAATATCTAACGTTTTATTTTTTTCATAGTCTTGTAAATAATCCACTAGTTTCACACTCTTGGGTCTGTTATTTACCTATATAAAAAGACAATATATTTTTTAATTAAATTAGAGGAGATACTGATAAATTAAACACATTAAAGTGAAAAAAACTCAATTAGTGCCGTAAACTTTTTGAAGTTGGGAACATTGAGATATAAAATTGAGTTAATTTCATAGCCTTACATTTTTTAAATTCTTACCTTCGGTTTTTAAATGTTTAAATTTTAAGAAAAATTCGAGTGAAAATTTCTAATTATAATTTTTAAAGATTTCAAACCTGCAGAATAATTTTTTCTTGAATTATTAGAAAAATGGATATCATTTCCTCAAAAATAGCGAAACTCCCGATTTTTACATGCATTCCAATAGAATAATTGGTCTATTATTGAAATGTTATCCGTCTCAAAAAATTTTAGTCAGATTTGGTAAGATGCGTCATATTTTGTAGGTCAGAAACACTGACAAAAAAGTTGTGTACCCATGAACTGTACATATTTACGATTTTGAGTATGCAGGATGTTGTTTGGTTGTTTTAACATCCCCTAAACATTTAGGCAAGAAAACCGACATTTCCCAAAAACAAAAACGCGAATTTTTTTAAAAATTGAACTACTGGGGTCAGCAATCATTTCACAATGAGGGCAGGAAGCATTGCTTACCAGGAAAAGTATATGCAATTATTTTAATGCAAGTAAGAAAACAAATATTTTCCAACGACCAAAACAGCGGGAGATTTTTTTACTAAACTATTAAGCTAGAAAAACACTTAAAAATAAGTGCAAGAAGTATCCCCTATCGAAAAAGTGTTTTTTTTTTAATTTTAAGGTTTGTTTCATCATCCCTGAAAAATTGAAGCAATGAAATCGAGATCTTTAGTTGTTTTGAAGTGATTTGTCGATACCAATAGTTTATTCAAAAAATCTGTCGTGGTTTTGGTTGTTAGAAAATGTTTATTGTTTTACTGGAATCTTTAATGGATGTTTGAACAAACCTTAAAATAAATGAAACTACTTTTCATGCTAAAGAATGCTTCCTGCACTTATTTTAAAGTAATTTCTGATCTAATTAGTTTAATACAAAATTATTCCGCGATTTTTGTTTTCATGAAATGTCGATTTCCTTGCTTGAATATTTAGGGGATGTTCAAAAAACACCCAAACATCCTGTCTATAGCCAAATCTAACTAAAAAATTTCCAGAAGGATAACATTGAAATAATAGACGAATCTTTTTGTTAAAATACATGTAAAAAATTGTAGTTTGGCAATTGTTTGAGTTAAAACTGTCCATTTTTCTGATCATTTTCTTTCAAAATTATTGATTTGCATGTTCAAAATTGCAAGAAACAATTATAATTAGACACTGTTTCAAGTCAAAAAAGCTAACACCTACAAGTTAAGCAATTAAAAATTGGAATAATTTTATAATGTTAGATTGAAACTAAATTAGAAAGTCTTTAATTTCAGATAATAATTTTTTAATTCGGAATGAAACCATTAAGTATATATGTTTATGTTTTTTCTCTAAGAATTTTTAAAAGCAGAAAGCACAATTTGACTATTTTTAATTCAAAACAATTCAATTTCACGATACGTATTTCAAAACTATTTAGTTTTAGACGGTGTCTGAAACTGTACAATTTTAAACAATCCACAGATTTCTACGATTCCAATTTAAAATTGCAGAATTTTAAAACTTTCAAATTTCAAATTATGTAGTTTTGAATTTCTGACTAAAATAGTTTAATTATCAAAGATTTGAATCTAAAATTCTTCAGTTTTGAATCACGAGTTACAAAAATATTATTTTTTGGGTCAGTTTTTCATACTTTGTTGGTATTATTGTCAAATTTTTGACAACTTTGAAGGTTTTTGATTTGATATACAATTCTGTGTACTTAAAATAAAAACAAACTTATACATTTTTCACTGGTTTAAATTTTGACCAATTGTTGCAAATTGTAGCTTATTGAACGTTATTTAAAATTTGAAATACTTTAAATGATAAAAATGTAAATTTTTGAAGTTTGAGCATTGTAATTTTGATGACAGGGATCAATTTTTGCGACCTGAAAAATGATCAAAAATTGTTTTTTTTTTTTTAATTTTTAATCTTTGAAGTAACTGTTCTTACCAAACCAGACATTAGTAGAGTCATTCCGTGCATATCCGATCTTTTCGCTATTGGGTCTTTAAGTAACCTAATATTTAATTTTGCTTTCGAAAGCCATTCTCCAGCAAAAGTTACATTTAAAACTCCACCTCGATATTTACAGAAATTAAAAACATCATAAAGAATGTAACCTTCATTTTTTGATATTGCAATCATAAAATCAGTCACAGCACTAAAAGAAGTATCGTTCACGAGCTTCAGAGTTTCTTCTAAATTCGAGTTTAGAATCAACCAAGAATGCAAATATTTGAAAGATGCCTGAATAACAAAAAAATTTAATGTATCTGGAAATTGACATTGAAATACAATTAAAAATGATACTAACTCATTATTATCTTACTTTTGAAAAAAGAGAAATGATGTCCTTATCAGCCTGACATTTGAAATCCAGAAAAATTCCCAACTTCCAAAACAAGGAATTGACAGTCAAATTCGAAATCAATAGTACATCCATTTTCATTATCATAGCAGTTATTCCATTCTCGTTAAAAGATTTAATGAGTCGTATATCATCTATAACGCAAATTTAAATATCAAAAAAAGAATAAAGAGAAAATTTCATATTTCCTAATTGTTTGATTACTGTTTTCATCTCCACATGTAACTCCCACGGCACTGGGCACTTCTTTGTAGAGAAAGTAGTCAATTATAAATTCATTGTCATACGCCCGGCAATTTATTATTAACAATAGGAAAATTAATACTTGTATTGAAATCATTTTGCAGATGAAGAGTGCACTTGCATCATTTACATCAAAGAAGGAACTTAAATGAGAGATTGTCTATCGAGTATTTATTGATTTTGTGACAACGATTTATGTCACAGAAATTGACATTGATGTTCATCCATATTTTGTTAGGAACCTTAGGCTTGCAGTCAGGTTTGCCCTGACATTGCTTGACCAGTTTCAATTTCCTTCATTTTCTCTGACTTTCCAGAATTTCCTGCGTCATGCATAATGCGCTGTGCAAAAGTATGTGCTTCCCGCTTTACAGCGTCATGGCAGTAGCAGCGTGCACATGCCCGCGCTATATAAGAGACGCCATTTAATTTCAGAGGTATATTCAAAGTACATTTGAGCTTATACATGAAACACTTTTTCACAAAAACCATGTGAATGCCACTTTTTTCAGAACACATTTTATTGGCGTCAAAATTTAAAAAAAATTATCTATTAGTTTTGGTTCTTTAGTTTCACAATAATATAATGAGAAATCAAATTTTTGTTTACTTTTTATAAATTATTAAAATTTTAATGAGAAAAATCCCATTTTATTTCAAATTAACAATTTTCTAAAATTATATTAATTCAAACATTTTAATTTTTGAGAAAGCTGAAAAGTTTTTTTTGTGTATTACTTACATGCTTCTACTAAAATCCTTCCTATTATATATAACTTCTTCAAATTTTGTTAATTCATATCTGTGCCGTTTGAATTTGGATTTTTTTATTATTCATACATAATAATTAATAATATAACAATATAAACTTAGAATATGAATTGAAAAAACGTTAAACTTTCTGAATTAAAACTCAAAAACTAGCAGAAAGTATCTTTAAAAATATTAAATTACATTTTCCTATCAATTCATTGCTATTTATTGAATTAGTAAGTTAATACTACTAACCAAATTAATAGAATATCCTCACTAATTCATTTAGTAACATAAATATTACCATTTAATTTAGTAGAATGTGATACAATTACTAATTTAGGAGTCAAACACAATGCTACTAATTGCAATAATACAATTTTTATTAATTCCGATTTAGAGAGTAGAAAGTAATCAATCATAAATTCATGTTCTAACGCTTAGAAATTTTTTATTAACAATATGAAGAATAAAACTTAATTAAAGGGACTTCAACTGATATTATTTCCTTCTTGGAATCTAATATCAATATTATCATTTATAATTCTTTCTATCTGCTCCTGCATTTATCGATTTTGTGACAGCGATTTAAGTGGTCAAAGTAGACATTGATGTTCATCAATATTTTACTTGGAACTTCAGGTTTATAGTCACGAAATCAAAGAAAAATGCAATAAACTTTTTTTTCTAGTAATAAATGCAGTAGTGCAAAGCGCCTTAAAGTCTCTGGGTTGGTATTTCATAACATTAAAAATCTTAACAATTTAAAAATCCATTAATAAACAATTTTGATCGAATCCAATTCAAATCAGGCTGATTCTACGCGTGAAGTCGCGCAAAATCTCTCGGGGACGAAATATGTTGTTTATAAAGGTAATTAGGCCATATGTATTCTTCTAATTTTAGAAAAGAAAATGTTTACGAAGTTGTACGTATTTTTATTTGTTTATTGTTTTTCGAAAAACCCAAAATTTTTATTTACACCTCTATAACTTTTGACCTAATTGTGGTATCTTTAATTTCTTTCCCGATTCTTGTAGAATTCTTCTTTTGAATCTTCCTTTGAAATCAACCGGAAATTTTAAGAATTGTGCAAAATTAACAAAATATTGGTTCTTTTTCTGGAAATATTAAAAATCGATTTTTTCGAACAACAAAAATTCATAAATGAAAAAATTCTATTGACCTTGGGTTTAGCCCACAGAAAATGTATATGGAATGTGTTATTTATATAAAAAGTATTGTTTAAATATCAAAGAAACAAAAGTTTTTTAGCCCGCATAAAGTGATCAAAAGATTTCTTCCTTATGAAAGTGCAAATTCAACAAATAATTGACAAACAATTAAAGTGTGGGTTATTTAAGAAATCTTCATTTATTATTTATAAAAAAACGCCCCTATTTTGTCAAATAAGTAAAAAATTATAGACGTGTAAGGAAATTTTATTGACTTTTTTGAAAAATAAAGCAGAAAATTTAAATATTATCAATACAAAATTAAAATGGACTAGGTCATTTGTAAATATTAGGTTTAAAAATGATTAAAAATTAATTAAAAACGTCTCAAATCAAACAGATTCTAAACTACCCCATCTAGATAAAAAACGGTTCATACAAAAGTTGACCAGGAAATAGGAAGCCATTCAACTCTACCATTTATTTTGACCTTGAGGTCAATTTTAAAGGTCATTTCATGGTCAAGACGATTTTTAAAAATGGAAACCCCTATTTTTAACTTCAGATTTGAATCAAGCGGAAAGTTTTACGTCAAAATTGTACTATGGAAATCTTGTTTTTGTGACCTTGGTGAGGTCAAAAATCAAGGTAAAATGTCCATAAAACAATCAGATGTTCTTTTGATGAATTTACGTGGTTTTCTGGGTAAAGGAAACGTTTATAATGCTTGGAAAAAGTCGATAAAATCTAAAAGTGTGAACCACCTTGACCACCTTGTGGACTCCGACCTTCAGGTTAATTTTTAAGGTCATTTAAAGGTCAAGACGATTTTTTAAAATAGAAATCCCTAGTTTAGGCAAGGGGACTCAATAAGGTCAAGGTGCTTCCATTTCTTGCAACTTTTTTATTTCAAAAAATGACGTTGACCTTCATAAACCTTGAGAATACACTTGAAGGTCAATTTAGTCAAGGTTGTCGAAATTTATGCAACTTATCTTGTACTTGTTAAAGGCACCTTCAACGTTGAGATTGCTCAGAAAACCAGTAAATTTAAGAAAAAAGCTTCTCAGCGCTTTTTAAATAATTGACCTTAATATTACCTTCTACAGGTCAAAATGAAAGATTTCAAAATACCAATTTTCACGTACGATTCTCCGTTCTTTACGAGTCCGCAATCTAAAATAGGGATTTCTATTTTAAAAACTCGTATTGAACTTTAAATGACCTTTAAAATGGACCTCAAGGTCCTGGTCAAATTTTGTATGAACCGTTTTTTATGTAAATGGGGTAGCTTAGAAGATATTTGGATTTATAGATTAAAATCGGTCACCCTGTACTTCTAATTTATAGCATTCAAAATTAAACAATTTTGTTTTAACTCAAAAAATCTCGAAATTGAACGATTTCAGATTAAAATGTCGAAAATAGGACAATTACACAGCACAGCTTCTCAAAGTTTAGAATTTTTTATTGTTATCACACAGTAAAATGTCAATTTAACATTAAAATTGATTAGGAAAATTCCCATAAGGTCGAAAAACAAATTCACCGTCATATTCAGGGTTCAAAATGAAAAATTTGAATCAAAAAGCTTCAAAATTGTATTATTCTACCAAAAATGTTCAAAATAAAAGGTGATTTTAAATGTAAAACCTTAAAAATGAAGAAATTTCTACCATAGAAATTTGTCAAGTAAACGAAACCAAATTTCACTTAACACTGAAAAATGTTTAGTCACAAAGAATTGTGATATTCAAATTTTTCGCATTTCGGAAAATTTTGGATTCAAAACATTATTTTGCGGGAAAAAACTAGCATTTCGCCGACAAATATAGACCTGAGTACAAAGTGTATGAGACAATAGTTATTTCGAACGACCAGCACAACCCAGCACCACTTTCAGATTTTCAAAATTCGCATTTTGAAAAATTTTCGATTCAAAAAATTATTTTGAAGAAAACAACTAATTGTTTTAGACGCCTAGCACAATCCAACACAACTTTCAAATTTTCGAAATACGTAATTTGAAAAATTTTTGATTGAAAAAACTATTTTTAGGAAAAAAAGCATTTTTTCACAAAAAATTATAGACCCAAGTAAAACGTGTATGAGAAAATAATTGTTTTGAAGGTCTAGAACAACCCAGCCCAATTTTCAGATTTTCGAAATTCGCATTTTTGAAAATTTTGGATTCAAAAAATTATTTTGAGAACAAAAACTAATATTTCACAAAAAATATGGACCTAAGTAAAAAGTGTTTTGCACGCCTAGCACAACCCAGCACAATTTTCGAATTTTCGAAATTCGTATTTTTTACATTTTTGTTCATGGTGTCTCAAGAAGAGTTTGTTTTTTGCAAATGTTGTTTCAAATATTGATTTTTTCAAAAAGTTCTCTATGTCACAATAAAGCACAAGCCTAGCAAAATTTAGCACAACTTTTTTGTTTAAAAAAAAAACAAAATGGCGTTGCTGACCCTAAAAAAGTTTTTTCTTTTTTAATTCTGGCTCAAATTTTGATTTTTTTCGAACAAAATTTTGCGGTACAGCTCTGCAAAAATCTAGCACAATTCAGCACAACTTTTTTTTGAAAATACAAAATGGCGATGCGAACTTCTTGGATGTAGCAGAATCCCTCTCAAAAGCTGTAAACCGATTACCATGACGCTGGGATTAACGCTAACAAGGAGTAGAATTGTTTTTCAAAATTCACTTAAAAAATAAACTGTCAACTGTTGAACAAAAATATTCAAAGTTTGGATTTTGTAGATATAAATGGAATTTCCAGGAAACTTACTATGTGGAAACCAAGCTGCAAATCTTGTTATCAATTTCGTCTGTAATTTTGGATTGATCTGCTTTCGTATGTGCTTTAGTACGTCTTTAAATTTTTAATTTCTAAATGTTTTATATAATTTATATTAAATTATTGAGGATAGTAATTTTACCCTATTCCTTTCACCCTATTCCCCTCTTTTTCCCCTTTTCCCCCCTTTTTCTCGTTTCTTCGCTTACATGCAAACTGAATTAATAGGAATCAATAATAAGGTTTAAAATGCATCTCTTTTGGTTAAAAATTATATTTGATTAAAAATTTGATTATTTAATTGAGAAGTCAACTATTTTGTTAAACGAAGTGTACACACTGTCAGTAACGGTAAAAAATTGTGTTGTAGAATCCCAAAATTTTTTAACAATGCAGGTTTGACTATCTGGTGCAGCTTTACACTTCGATGAAGTACAAAAATGAAGAAATATCTTTTTTCCAAGCAATCAAATTAGTCAAAATTCTCATGAATTCAGTCCCTCACAGCAAAGGATATCGGTAGGATATCCCATTTAGCTCCTACGATATCTCAGGCATATCCCAGGAGATCCCAGGGACATGTTCCTGGGATCTCCGGACATCACGAATGATATCCTACGGGGCGGAAATCTCGATATCCTTGGAATGTCCCAAAGATATCTCAGAATATGCTGCCGGGCGGTAAGAGATTTGGGTCGAATGAAGAGGTCATCACCGAAACAAACGCCTATTTTGAGGGCCTTGAGAAAATCTATTATTTGGAAGGAATAAAAAAATTGACCTGGTGAGGTCATGAAAAGGTCAAACATTGCAAGGGTTGTAGCATTTTCGGCCACCGATCGATTGGTGACCTTGGCCTTAACTTAGACCAGGACCTTTACCAGGACATTTCCTTCAAAAATGCATGCCAGTCGAGTCATTATTGATCTCCATGAAAAATATCTTATCTGAGGAAATATTCAGCCGTCCCGTGACTTTTGGCACACCCTGTATATTAGAAGCTAACTTAAATTAGATACAATCATATAGAATAAAATACAATTCTAAAATTATCCTCTTATTTTCGTGATTGTGCGTGTTATAAAAAATTACTAAGCCTAATCCGAATCCACGGAAAGCCATTTTTTGTATAATATTTAGTACGGGGTCCTTCCTTACCTTTCTTTTCGTGCGAAAAGACACCTTGATGCAGACTAAAAAGTTTAGTGTCAGACATTTTTCTTTTTCTGAAGGTAGAAAATTCGGTTTTCACAGTTTTTAAAATTTTAATTTCTGTAGGCTTTAATTTTTCCTGCTCTAATTTTTGTAAAATTAATTAAAAAAGACGTTTATTTAGCACCTCCCAATGGAAATTGACTACTGGCCCAGTAGTGCGCCAGTACTGGTAGCATCGGCGCTGTACTGGTCGCCAGTACTGGCGCAGTGCTGGCAGGACCTTGGGATGTTCGGTACTGGCTGCCAGTACTTCACCAGTTCTGGCGGACAGTACTGGCGCAGTACTAGAAATGAAGTTTAGACAGAGATAAGCCGACGCTTGTTTAAATTTATAACATGAAGAGACTAAATTAGCTTTTTTTTTTGTAAGAATTTCTATACAGTTATTACGAAGGCAACCAAAATGACGTTGACGAAATTGTATAAAATCTAAAATGGCTAGTGCTGAACAGTTGATACGTGTTCTTATCAATTATGTTTAATTTTCTCCAGATTCAAGTGACGACTCAATGCAGACATTTCCCATTGGGTTCTTACTTAAGTCGATCAGAGAAATATTTACGGTCAATCAACTTTTAATTTAAAAAGTGACTAAGAAACCGACCTTTTCAGCGCAAAAACGAAGTTATAAAGTTAGTTAAAAATTTAGTTTTAAAATAAATGGGTTTTATCATTAAATGTTACTTTTTATATATTTTTTCACAGTATATTCCAATTATGATCAATTTTCACGATTATTGGGACCGCCACAATAGTGATCTAGTTATCCATCCTTTTACGTTGTTATTTATTTCATGGATTTTTTTCTGATAATCCCTATTACATATTTTATTACGGAATATGGTTTAGATAGAAAGCATGTTTTTTACCATTTTTTTTTAAACAACTTGGAATGTTATCCATTGTAATTTCTGCTTTTTATTCTCACAGTTTGCAATGAAGCACAGCCCACTAAAAAGGACTCCAAAAAGAAGACTGATAACAATGGAATCAAGAAAAAGAAAACAAGGTAGTTGATAAGCTTATCTCAATATACTTATTTTTTCAAAAATGCGGAAAACATATGTCTACTGAAAAGAATTTTCTTAAATTTACTGGAACCAGAGTATAGGTGTTCATTTTGTGAATATGGGTTGAAAATACGAAAAATTTGCTTTCATCCCCGAACCAATTTCAAAAGTTGAAAGGTGGCGAACCAACACACAGTGGGATAAAATCAAAAAACTAGGTTCAAAATAACATTTAGAATGCAATTATGCACCGATTTTAGATTATTTTTGTTGTTGAAAAATTCAATAAGACTAAATTTTTCAAAAATAGTGAAAGTAGATTTTTCATTTTTTTGTTTATTTAATTTGTATATTGATGCAAACAGCGAAAAAAGTGTCGATTTTTTAATTTCATTTTTTATCTCCTAGAAAAAATTTTTCTTATACTTCGCGTCACTTGGATTCAATGCACAGAGGTATAAGAAAGAAAAAAATGGTTAACCTCTGAAGCTAATTGTTATAGACAAGTAGTATTGACAAGTAATCGACATTAGGGGATATTCGTCTTCAAAGTATATTTCTGCTCTGAAATTGAGGACTCGAATTAAGATAGAAAATAAATCTATTTTATCATGAATAGTTTCATGCAAAATGAGCATGAAAAAGATTTACAATTAAAAAAACAGAATTACAATCTATCTCACTTTTCGGCTCATTAGAGACAAAAATAAGAAAATGAAAAAAGGGGGAGGAAAAGAGAAAAAGTCAACCAAAAACCAACCTCTCACTTTTTCATTTCTCCGTCCTTTTTATACTGCCAGGGAACCAACATGTTTCGGGGCCAATTGAGACCCCCTCATCAGGGATCATTTATAGGAAAACTACAAGGTCTAATTAAAAATTCTTTTATTTTCTTGAGATGTACACGAGGCATAACCTCAAAGTGAAGTATATAATTTGGAAGAAGAATATAAGTGTAACATTTTTAGACGACTTTAATATGTAATTGTTTATTAAAACTGAGTGATTTAGTATTTCCGATTTTATCTTTCCTTGTACATTTAGATGTAGGGTAAGGAGGTGGCAGCGCCGACCAGTTACGTTATTGTATATCATATTTCTATTAGTATTACTTATATGAATAAAACAATGATTTAATTATTCAATTATTTAATTATTTCTAACACGCTGTATTTCCTCGGCTTTGCCCCACACCGGGAGGCAAAGCCGACCGCAGCCTTTTATAAAAATCAAAACATTTGAAGATGGGAAAACATGATGGTTCGCGTCTGTGGTATTTTATGTACTAGAAAAACTACCTTTCAACATATCCAGCAAGCAGAATAAGTTATTTTTAATAAAAATAGTGATAGCTGTGATATAACCTCTTATTCGTTGACACTCCACTAAGACGGACTACGGGCAAAGGTTTCTACCGTACCTACCGGATTGATATAATAATATACTTGAATTACGTTCAATGATCATAATGAAATAATGTGATACTGTTTTATCTGTCAAAGTAACAAATTTCCATACTGTAAGTATTGCCATTAATGTTGAAAACTTTATATTTCTGCGAGCGAATCTTCCATTCTTTCGTTGTCAAAACTGTTTTCTGCATAATTTTTCTTTTACAACGTCAATTTTCAAGTTTTTAGTAAGTAACACTGTCTCTTTTTTAAAATAGATTTATTTAATACAAAACAGAATTAAAATTGTTGAATAATAGCGATGTTATGAGCAAAATCGCCTTTGCACCACCGGTCGGCGCTGCCCCTCCTTCCCCTATACTTTACCATTTTATGCATTAGGAACTTTTACTTTGTCCTCTCTGTCCATCTTAGATGATTTTAAATCTGTTTGATCTCCGTGTATTTCAGATAATTTGTTATTCTTGCGATATTTCTGACTTTTGTTGGTATTTATATTACTTGAAGTTTGCTGATATCCAGTTTTCATAAAAATCTTCCCAGTCGATGTTTCAATTTTACGCAAAAAGTTCCAAACAAAATTTATTCGCTCTATGGCCGCACTTATATTCCAAGAAATTATAACGCTAGAGAGCAAAAAATACTTTATTATATTTTTTTTAAAGCAAAATTAAGAACTGAAACTTTGAGGTCAGAACTTTCAACCAAACCTTTTAATATGAAAAGAACTCTAATTCAATTTATTCATAACAATAATCAAGGTTAGTATATAAATTTTTTTTAGCATTTTCTTTTCCAAATAATACTAAACAAATTAAATTACCTTTTGGAGAACTTGAATGAGAACTGTCAGATGTCTTGTCGCTCTCACCTGTATTTATTTGTTTTCGTGCGCGATATTTTTTAGACCGAATACAACTGCGGTTTTGTAGAAGTCTTTTTCAATTTTCCATCTCTTAGATATTCACTAATTTAATAAATGTTTAGATTATAGAATCTCTGAAGTACGCTCTAAGTCAAAATGACATTCGCATTTCGCACACAAGGCAGTATAATAAAATATAGGTTATGTTTCTGAATTCAGCGTTGCCAAGTATTCCTGGAGACTTCCCGACTTTGAGTTTTCAAAAGAAAACCCCTCCAATTCCACTAAATGAAAACTTAACATACCATCTGTATCTCAATATTATTTTATTAATTTTTAACCAGAACAACGAGAAAATATTTATAAGTAATGACAGAATACTCGTATATGGTTGCCTGATTATCGCCACTCTTGATTACAATTTTTTTATTCAAAACAGAAAACCTGAAGAGGGCCTTGTCTAAACCCTACTTATTTGGGGCTAAATAGGGCAATTTCTGCACGGGAATGATGCTACTCAAATCTTTTATTTATAGAACATCACAAAATTTCTTCAAATCTTTTTAAAACTTGAAAATAATTATCAGATGCTTAATAAATTTTAAGAAATCACTACAATTTTGCTACTCCTAAGCCAAATAAATCAATTCTGAAATCGCAGCCTATTTGCCAATTAAAACCCATTCAAAAAATTAATTTTCAATTGAAACTCGTCAATTGACTTCAATAGATCGCTCCATTGACTTGCCAAACAATTTACTGCAGTAGAGCGTATATTAGTTCTAATGCGTGTCTACAATTCACTACAGTTACAGACATTGAACACAATTTACGGACGAATTTTTTAATTGAAGTTTAACAATTGGACATTAAATACAATTCTACATGCTCAAAATGAACTTCGTTTCACCAAAATTGCCGATTGGTGATTTTATTTCGCAATTGCAGTCAATCGATTTCAATCAAATCTGTTTTTGCAAGGATCTTACCATTACAAGATTTTATGATAATCACTGATTTGCGTGCAATTGCTAATTATTCCATTGTTGTTAAACTAAGCCACTACGTGATGATAATCTATTTAATAAACGAAATGATCTCTTTTATTTCATTCAGTAGACCGACTTCGAACATCGTGAACATAACCTCCAATTGCCACATGGGTGCAGACCACACATCATCCAAACATACACGGTTGCCCAAATTGCATTAAAAAACAAAGTTTCTTCTTTAATGAAAAGCCATTATGATTCTTATCGACAATTAGCGTTTCAACTGTGATTCTGAAACAAATTATATGTATGAAATTTTCGATGTTATACTTTGAAATAAATTTCTTTTCTGCCGAATATTCTAATTCTTTCTCAGACTTATTTATTTTTCTTAGCATGCCGTCCTTCTTTCAGAATGCACATAGAGCTATAATGTACGGAAATTATCTAACAACACTGAGTAATTTTTTCGTTTTTGCGCCCTTATTATCTCATAGATTTGTCTAATATGTAAACAAACGGTACAGAATAGTCTATTCTATGTGAATATAATAACTTACAATCGCCAAAAATGCAGTTAGACTCATATCTCCACATATTGCATATAGTCTCATATACGTCGCTGTTAGCACATAGACTCATTTTGAATGAAGACGTCGATATTATGTTAATATGTATGTACATACGGGGTAAGATTTGCCAAGTGTCCCCGCCTAAAATTTTGTTGCCGCCTATCTCATTCAAACTCCGCCAGATTGTAGAGCTAGTGGACTTATTTATATTCTGTGAAGAGGGCGCACCTAGTACAACGGGTTGTCAAGATACAGGGGCCCGAATTTTCGACGATTCACCCCGACTGCTAACTTTCAATTGTACATAACTCCTGATACAGTTATCCAATTTTACTTTTTTATTAGGGTTTCGGAAAGGTATTTTAACAAGGTTTACAATAAAAATAATTATAAAATGATAAAAAATTATGTCACCTTGATTATTCATTTAAAAAAATATTTTTGCGATTTTCACCCAATGCTGCATTTTTTATATTTTTTTAATTAGGCTAGAAAAAAAGCTTGATTTTTTCGCTTGAAAAAGATCTCAAAACGAAAATGGGATGGAAAGTATTGGTTGAGTTATAGATGGTCATAAGAGCGCGAGTGCCCCGCGCCAACTAGCCACGGTGCCACTAGCCGTGCAGTAGTGACTCAGTGGTTTTAATAATTTATAAAAATGATATTTCTGCTTACGATTAACAAAACTTTGATTTTATTCCGACTCTTTGATACTTTCAAAACAATTTAAATAGCTCGCGGCCAGAAAACAAATAGATTTCATCTCAAAATATAGATCGCGAAGAGAAGAGCAGCGTTAACGTTAAATTAAATAAAAAAATCATTTTTTCAGTAACTGTGAGAGGTGAGGGGACTCACACTAAAAATCAACCCAAAATGTGAGAGGCAAAGAGATTAACACAAAAAAACTCACCAAAACGTGGGAAACAAGAGGACTTATCAGAAACCATCTCGACATGTAACAAATTAGCAGAACTATTCACTAAAATCGTTTATAATTTTATTATTATCTATGATTTTTCTACAATGTAACCATTTTGATAATTTAATTAAGAAAATATCTAAATCATTCTCCAGCTACATAAAAGTAAGAATAAAATAAAATATTCGTTACACGTTAACAGAAAAATAATTTTTATCAACTATTAGAACCACTGAGTCACTACAGCATGCCCAGTAGCGCCGTTGCTAGTTGGCGTAAGGGCACCCGCGCTCTTATGATCTTCTATAACTCAACCAATACTTTCCATCCAATTTTCATTTCGGGTTGTTTTTTTCAAGAGAAAAAATCAAGCTTTTTCTAGCCTAATTCAAAAAATATAAAAAATGCCGCATTGGGAGAAATTCGCAAAAATGTTTTTTAAAATGAAAAATCAAGGTGAAATGATTTTTTTCTCGTTTTATAATGATTTTGATTGTAAACCTTGTTAAAATACCTTTTCAAAACCCTCATAAAAATGTAAAATTGGATAACTGTATCAGGAGTTATGTACAATTGTAAGTTAGTAGTCGGGGTGAATCATCGAAAATTCAGGCCCCTGTATCTTGACAATGCGTTGTACTACATACGCCTCCTTTACAGAATTTAAAGAGGTCCACTAGCACTGCAATCTGGCGGAGTTTGAATAAGATAGGCGACAACCAAATTTTAGGTGGGGACACTTGGCAAATTTTACCCCATTGGTGGTATGATTGTATATTTTTGGTGCAGCCAAAGAGTTCTAATTGCTAATTTATAGAAAATCAAAAAGAATTTTATAAGGATTAGCTTTATAATTCATGTGATTACAGTTTAGAACGCACGGGTCAGTATAAATATCGATTTAATTTCAGGTCTTTACTACCTGAATTTCAGTCTTTTTGTTTGCTAACTTTAATGAGTTGAACACATTCTTGATTTCAGATTTCATATACTTTTTGTTACACCTTAAATTAAGTACAATTTTCTACTTAAATGAAGTGTTTGTTTTTGCTGTGTATTTGATTAATTAAGTTTCAATTTATAAATGGCTATCAATTCTAGACAAATACAAATTCAATACAAATTGTTTTATATAGAAACTGCTGCTTACTAAAACTTTTTTTTATTTAAAAAATATTTGCATTGCATTCTTTAGATCTACTGAATTAGTGAAATTTAACTAGTTCGAATACCGTAGGGTAGGTGTGTCAAATTTTGTCCCCTTGGATTTCTCAGCTCCTATGGCCGCGTTTTCAATGCCGCTTGGTGGTGATGTTGAGATATATGGGGACGGGGGTTTGTCAAGCTCAGCTTAGAGGGCAGCACCGTGAATGGAGACATGCGTTGTACGCAGCACAAGGTAGTTTTCTTAGTTTTATGTTATTTTTAAAACGATGTGCCCCTTTATTTTTACACCCAAATGCCACATACACACCGGGCATTTCGAAAATATTGCTTTAAACTAACACCTCAACACTGCGTTATGAAGACGTTGCCACCGTTGGAACCACCGTCTCATGTACTATATCTCCACACGCACTTGCGACCATAGCGGCCGCAAGTGTTAATCGCCGTCCCAATACTGCTGTGCAAATGGTGAAAGAAGTAACTGCAAGCTAGGCAACTTTCCTATGGACACGAAAATTCATTTCAGTGTAGCGTACTCATACTTTTACCAATTTTATGCAACAAACAGAGGGACATTCACCAAATACGTGATCAATGTTTCAGGAACTTACCCCCCCCCCCCCATCCCTTCATGATTCTTTTTCCATTGTACTCAACATGAAGAATAATATCATGAAATACACCTCTCCCCCTGAACGTATGACGTATTTTGTGAATGATACAGTTATGGGTATCTGAAAAGGACCGAAATACGTAGCTTCTTCTTCAAACAAGGATAAAAGGTATAAAATCTGCAGAAAGTATATAATAATTAAAACATTAATTTGTTCTGATTTGAATGCCTTAAATTCTACCCATAGAAGAACTATGTCGGTAAGGTAGATTTTCGCAGCTTTGTCCGTTTGTGAATTCACATAGTTTTCGGCATCGGGCCGGCCCACGTAGCAATTTCGAGTTTGAATACGCGACTGAACTCTAAACAAATTGAATTTTCGAACAATTTGTTCACATTTTCGGGATTCATTTTAGAAATTTTATTTAACAAAAATAATTTCATCATTTTCAGTCGCGTGTGATACTTTCTTTCATTGATTTCACGAGTAAATTCAACATCAGCGTTGCTGATCGTCATTTTTCATGCTTATACGGATCAAATAGATTTAATAATTACTAACTCGTTCTAAATGAAGGTGAATTAATTATTTCGCGATTGAAATTAATGAATTTACCTCTAAATTTTCTTTTTTGAGGATTTTCAAATTCTTTTTAATAAACGTTCATCCAATGCTTCTTCAGGACGTTTTCGATTCTTAAAATCTAAAATAGGAATAGTAATTACGGTTCTGCCACAGGCTCAAAGATTTTCTTATTGTTTTCTCAAATAGGATCATTTGCGCAAGGCTCGATAAGTCTTGTTTCTAAGTTTTCGAACTTTTTGTTGGAAAGTAAAGTCCCTGATAAATTCCTTTTCTAGTATTTTCCATATAACGCTAGAAAATATTCATATCGTCACTTCACAATCGATGATTTTGATCACGAACCCGTAAAATCTCGCAATGATGTTTCTGAACAATATTACATAGATAACAATCAGCGGGACGAGACTGGCAGGTACATCGTGCGACTTCCTTTCAGAGACAGCAAATTCGAATTAGGTGAATCCAGGGCTCAAGCGTTAAAACGATTTTACGCTCTTGAGAAAAAATTCGAGTCAGATCCGTATTTAAAAACAGAGTATCATAAAAATCTCAACGTGTATATTACTCTGAGTCATATGACCCTTTTAGAAGAAACTAGGGAGGGAAGTTATCTTCCCCATCATGCTGTGATTAAAAGGTCTAGTGAAACTACTAAGGTCAGAGTATTATTTGATGCATCCGCGAAAACTTCGACAAGTATCTCGCTTCATCAGGTTCTATTAGTCGGTCCCACTATTCAAAATACAATTTTTGAACAGGTTCTTCGATTACGTAGACACACTTACGTGGTAACAGCTGATATGGAGAAGATGTACAGGCAGTTCAATTCGTACCTTACACAAACTTGCTCACGATGAAGGTAAAGATTTTGCACGTGCCAGTAAAATTCTCGTACGAGATTTATACGTTGATGACCTAGTCTCGGGCGCAAATTCCATCCAGGAAATTCTTAGTATTCGCGATGAAATGATCGAATTGTTAGGTCGCGGTGGCTTTGCTATTCCACAATGGACTTCCAATCATCCTTCTATTCTTGATAACATCAAAAAGAAGATTTTTAACCTATAATGCGTGGTAAGAGAGGATCCTGTTCAGAAAACTCTCGGAATTATTTGGGATTCCCAACACGATATCCTTAAGTACACGGTTCAAGCGGTCGATGCTCAAACTACGTCCACCAAAAGAAAGCTTCTATCGGAAATTTCAAAAATCTCCGATCCTCTCGGACTTTTGGGGCCGGTGGGTCTCTATACCAAGGTTTTGATGCAGGACTGTAGGAAAGTGCAAATAAAGTGGGACGAGTCACTTCCTCAAGACATCCATACCAAATGGAAGTCATTTACTGATCAACTCTCGGTTTTGCGAGAATTTTCAATGCCGCGAAAATTTTTATGTGAAAGTCTGACCGAAGTCGAAATTCATGGGTTTTGCGATGCATGTCTTCATGGCTATGGAGCATGTCTTTATGCTAGATCTCTCGACGCGAAAGATAAAATCATAGTCAACTAGATTTGCAGCAAATCGAGAGTGGCTCCACGAAGTGGTGTCACAATCCCACGTTTAGAACTTTGCGCGGCATCGATTCTTAAAAAACTCTATGTAGAATCAATAGCTCAATTTGAAGCTCCAATCAAGAAAGTAACTTTCTGGGTAGACTCCACAATCTTCTTATGTTGGTTGAAAAAGGCTCCTCATTTACTGAGAACTTTCGAATCGAATAGAGTCGCTGACATCCAATCGCTAGGAGATCAAGCCCAATGGAGACATGTACGACCAGAGGACAATCCAGCTGATTCTCTCTCTAGGGGACAACTTCCAGCAGATTTCATAAAAAACAAACTTTGGACAACAGGTCCTAGTTGGTTAGCTCAGCCCGAAAAGGAATGGCCTAGGTTCGTTGAAACATCATCAGAAAAGTTACCAGGGTTAAAAGAGGGTATTTGCTTACTAAACACAGTCACTTGCAATTAATTACATTTATTCTCGAGTCTCATAATTCAAACGTCTCACAGGACTAACAGCTTACTTTTTAAGTTGGAAGGAAAAATCTCAAAGAAATCATCCACTCTCATGTCAGGAATTGATGAACTCCGAACGTCGGTTAGTAGCAATGATGCAACGTGAAAGATTCCCGGAGGAGATCAAATTTCTCGCAACCGCACGAGAGGCGGCTCCCGATGAAACCACTGTTTCTTATAGAAAGCCTACTAAATTCGACGAGTTGAATCCTTTTCTCGACGAGTATGATCTCATTCGCGTGGGGGGTCGCTTGAAAAAATCACAGTTGGTCTACAATCAAAAACACACTCTCTTAATACCCAGCAAACATCCGATTACCGAGCTCATTATCTGCTAATGTCACGAAGACAACAAGCACTCAGGCATTCAATCGACTTTGTATGCTCTTAGAAAAAAATTCTGTGTTTTGAAAGGTAGAAATCAAGTAAGGAAGATAGTTTATCAGTGTGTCGAATGCATTCGACAACGGCCCAAAACAATGCAGGCTCAAATGGCAGTCTTGCCCGAAGTCAGGGTAACTGAAGCTCCAGCTTTCAGTCGTTCGGGAGTAGATTTTTTCGGACCAATTCTCATTAAAGAAAAGAAGGATCGCAACAGGAGTTTCATAAAGACTTATGGTTGTGTTTTTATCAACATGGTTTCCAAGGCGGTGCACATCGAGCTTGCAATCGATCTTTCGACAGAAGGTTTTTTGGCAGCTTTGAGTAGGTTTATCAGCCGGAGAGGTGTTTCAGAACACATATATTCCGACAATGGTACAAACTTCGTGGGGGCTAACAAGGAACTTCGCGAAATCTATGATTTGCTAGATACAGCAGAATTCAAGCAGGCCATAGGATCTTTTGCATTATCTAAAAGAATTGAGTGGCATTTCAATCCACCCTTACCCCCTCATTTCGGCGGTCTTTGGGAAGCAGCTGTAAAGAGCTTCAAGCATCACTTAAAACGTATACTAAAAGACCAAAAACACACTTATGAACAAATCAACACTTTGTTGATCGAAATCGAAGCAATTCTAAATTCTCGACCTCTATACGCTCTTTCAGCTGATCCTAATGATCCCTTAGCCATAACTCCTGCTCACCTTTTGATAGGTCGACCCTTCAATTTTTTACCTGAGCACAATTTTGTTTCAGTTCCTGACAATCGATTATCGACCTACAATTTCATCACAAAAGCTCGTCAGGACTTCTGGAAAAAATGGTATAAGAATTACCTTAACGAAATGCAAACTCGCCAAAAATTACCAACTGCGAAACAATCCCTCGATAGGGAATTAAATTCTTTTTGATTAAAATGAAAATTCTATATTTCCTGTTAATACGTTAACTGCTTAGTTTCATAAGTCAAACTGACAACTGGTCTAAGTGGATCAAAATTGGTCGATTCTTGTAAATACGTTGAAAAAAACAACAAAATTAATATAATTCAATGTTGACATTAGTTTTAAGAAAAAACATACGTTCATTTAATCTTATTTATCTTCGTTGTATCCAACTCTGCTTCGTTTGTCAAAATGTAATTTAATCTCATCTCGCAGCTTCCGCCGGTAGTATGTTCCGTCGTCACACTAGTCCCCGATTGTGAACCCGGATTTAAGAATGAATGCTTACGCGCAGACCTCTGAATTCGGGCCTGCCACGAAAGAGTGAGAGTAGGGAAAGAGTGTGCGTGCGCATGAGCGGCGTTGGCTCATCAGTCAGTCGTGTTTGAACTATCGGCCCGCGCAGAGTTCTCGCGAGTGTGTGACCGTTCCGCCAGCGAACGTAAGACGCAACCAGTGCGTCCTCGCTTTTTTCTGCCTGCGAAAAAAGCCAAATTTAGATAAAACATATGCCGTGACTGCGGCCGACGTTGCTTCCACCTGCGAAGCGACCCTTCAATAGCCACTTGCGCGATTGTTCAGTGTACAGTGTGAATGATTTGTTCTTGTGCTTGTTCTTGTTATCCACCACGCGTGTGATGCCAACGCCGATTCTTGTGCTTCGCGATAGTGTGTTCTTCTTTGTAAGTGGGAATAAATCCCTGTGGTGAATCTTTTCACCTTCGTGGATTATTCCACTAAAACTGTAAACTAATTGTTGTTCTATCAATAAATGGGTTTTTTATACCTCTTGTAGGCTTTTTCCCTAAAGTGAATTATGTTATTCCATATCCCAGTTTATTAGTGCTTAACAACCTAATTTTATTTAAATTCAGTGTTTTAATTCTTTTTCAAAAAAGTTCTTGAACTAAGTTGTCGAAACCTTTTCGGACAAGACAACTCAAATTAAAACAGGTTTCAACGTAATAACAACACATGATTTGAGAGAAAAACTCAATGTTTATTCAGGTTTAAATTATTATTCTTTGTTAATTGTGCACAATTGTTTACAAATTTTGCACTTTATTTAATAATATTTTCAAAGAATAGTTTCAAAGAAGAGTCACAATTCTCGTTTTATTTAATAAGCATTAATAAAATTATGGATTAATTTATTGAGTGTCAGTTCTAGATTTAATGATACTACCAGCTGAGACGAATTTAATATTGAAAAGTAAAACTCAAATCTTTGCACAGAAAATATTCCAAGTCCGAACTCAGATTCATTCAAAAGTTTTCTAAGTCCACAAATCTTTAGCAAAGTGTTGCAGGTTTTTTATTTGAAGCTGCTAGAGAAATCGACGGAGAACTGACTTTTTCCTCTCGGGGAAAAACAGACAGACCCTCGGCGAGAGCGAAAATCATAGTGGGAGCTACCCCACGCATTTTACTTTATCCAGTCAAAATCCAGGATAGAAAAATCGTCCTCATTTTTAGCCAATAGTAAAATAGATTAAAGCATGAAATTCACGCCTCCGCGGTCTCGTGAGTCCGAACTTGTCTCCAACAAGCTCTAACACGCGACCCGCGGAGCGTCCCAAAATCCTATACTTCATGAAAACCATGACATGTTTATGAGCACCAAATTCGTGCCTTCAAAGGTTCCCGCCATGACAGCGCAGCGCCGACACCCTTTGAACTCTAGCGGCTTCCTGTTTTTGCTCCTTACTATCTACTTAAAATCTAGGTCACACGTTCCTTATTTCTAATACACTCGAGCCTCCTCTAGTTTGCCGACTAATATCTACAGATAAATGTAACTAATACGCATTTCTTATATTATAATTCTCGTTTACCATTATTGAAAGTAGGAAGGTAATAATTACTCTTAAAATCTAAATAATTCCTCAAGAATTATTATATTCCGGTCAAAATTCCCCAAATTTATTGGTCTTATTGAAATCATTAAATTTATCAAAACTTTTATTAACTTGTATTCGTTCCTCAAAAGAAAATGGTTCGCGCCAATATTTGAAGCGGCAGCCATGTTTATTTGGCACTCTCAACGCCGACTATCAAGAGTTAGTACGCAAATCAACCTATACCATTACACAGAGTGAGATTAGTTTGTCATAACATCAATAGATGGCCTGAAAAAAATTCGAATTTTTATTATGAAGATCTATAGCTTTTAAAATATGTAAAGAACTTGTATTGTCTATCCTTTTCTCTTTTTAAGAATTCATAATAATCTTTAAGAAACTTCTGAAAATGGGAAAAAAAAGGAATAACCATTGATATAACATCCGAAAAAAAGTTGATTGAAAAACGATCAAAACGTGATTCTGCGTGGAAGCAAGTTCTTGTCAGTGGTTTTCTTCGTAACAAAAGCCTAAAACAAACTTCGTGTTGCGTAACACAAGATAATAACACCTAACCCGACTTAGCCTTAACCACCTTAACAAGCTGAACATTTGGGTAACATAACCTCAAAAAAGAAGTTTTTGAAGAACAAATTGACGCTCAAGAAAACGTAGAAATCTCGTGTAATATAAATTGTTATAACTCGCAGGTCTTTCTTTAGTTTGCAGATTATTCTGGGGATTTCTGATTATAACATACATATAACTATATAAAAAGGTTCGGTGATTCAGCGACGCCGTCAGTCGGTTGCCGTTCACTTTACCGTTGCGACGTTGCGTAGTCGTGTAAGGTTGACGTGGGTTGACGTTGTGCTGTCAGTGCTGTGGATTTTCTGATGGATCGTTTAATTAGTGCAACAACAGAAGAAAAACTGGCCCTTGATGTCGGAGAATTTAAAAATGCCTTCACTTCATCGATAGTACGTTTTTAAAATTATGATTGCAATAAAACTCCTTTTTTCCTTATTGGAAAATTTCCATTCTTTGTACACGGCCTCTGTTCCTTATTTTGACATTCGCATCCTATACATTTCATCTCGTGGCTCTTTTTAGAGAGTAACAAATTATTTAAATGGAGGACATGCTTTCCCTGACATATTTTTGGAAATTTTGATTAAAGCCTTTTATTTTCTTTCAGACAATGCATATAATTATGTATCTCTTTGTTTGTTTTTAATAGCCAATCTTATAATTTTTTTACGCGTTATATATTTATTTCTTCTAAATCCTGGTATACGGTATTTGGCCGACGATTTGTTTGTTCTCATATTAAATATATACTTAAAATATCCAAAATCAAAGATTTGTTGTGCCTTTGAGGTTTATTGTCCGTTTAGAGTGCCGTATCTTTAGGTTCACCGAAATTCGGTGAATCCAAATTAAATCAATTTTTCTCTATTTTTTTGCACGGGCAATTGATTTTAAATATAAAAAAACTTTGAGGTAAGAAACGGAGTTAATTTCTTAATTTTAATTTATGATTCATACTACCGTGCAAAAGTTTAAGGACACCTTTTTTTTATGACTGAAAAAGTTCTCTTAATCTTAATTATGTCAAAGCTAAAAATTTTCTCTCTAAAGCGTAAAATGCTCTCAAAATTCTGTATGAAATGAGCCCTGGATGAAGGTAATTGAAGGGCCGGTTCGAAGAATCTTTGATCATGGAATGGGGTGTGCGCTCGACCGCTTGAAAGTGCCCCTGAACGTTATGCAATCTCCCGACAATCCCCGCTTGTACCGTTCGCCCGTGTTTATATTTAAAAAAAAGGTACAAATCGTTGATTCTGAGAGAACCTCCAATGAGAAAGTTGCGTTCCTCAGGGATTAACGAATAAATCTGCGCAAACAGCATATTATTTCGTTTTGTATATCACAAGATATCACGAACTAAGTAAAACGAAATGATGTGCGCCGAGGAAATAGTCGCCGCCAGTGGGCTGAATCGGGAATTTACTATTCAAAATCACCTACAGCTTACAATTCTTGACCGATTTTCCAATTGTTTGTTTAGAATTGATTAGCAATAGTTGCATAAGAGCATCTATGGATTAGATTTTTCAATTTTTATCATTTTCTATTTTTGATATAAATAAACAATGAGCGAAAATGAGATATTTTTTAATTATTATTTTTTATCTTTAAATAAATAACTTAATTAATGCCATTCTCGATGAAAATAAATGAAGTATCTAAAGAATATGAATAATCAACAGTTTATCAAATATAATTGTTATAAACAAATTATAATAACAAAATTGATTGATTTTATCGACAGGATTACATTTGACCATGGAAATTTGTTGTCTGGTATAGTTTGTTTATTTTATAAACAAATGCATAGTTTAGGCATTTATGGGCAGAAACTAATCGTTTTCCTTTCTTAGTATCTTCAAATTATATTAGTGTTAATATTTAATGATAAAGATTTGTCATTCAATATTATTTGCCTATTTTATAAACAAAGTTTATAAACAAATGCATAGTTAGGTCATTTATAGGCGGAAAGTAATCGTTTTTTCCCCTAATCGTCTTCAAATTACAGAAGTAGTGATGTTTCATGACGAAGTATCGTCAATCGATGTTATTTGTTTATTTCATAAACAAATGTTATAAACGAATGCATACTTTGACCTTTTTTAGATAGAAACTATCCGTTTTTCGTTCTGATCGTCTTTAAATCATATTTGTTGGGATGTTTAGTGATGCAGACTTTTCATTCGACATTATTTGTTTACTTTATAAACAAATGCTTAGTTTGACCATTTATAGAATTTGTAGAATTTTTTACTTCCAATCGGACAGTATTCAAAAGAAGCTGCAGAAGCACGTAAAGAGGATTTCAGGCGGTTCAGAGAATTCAACACACGAAAGTGCTCTCGAAGTGCTGTCGATAAAATCAAGGAATTTCAACTTACAAATATACTTTGCAAGCAAAATTTCCACGATATTGACATTTTGTTAATATAATTTGTTTATAACAATTAGATTCGATAATTTGTTGATTATTCATATTCTTTAGATACTTCGAAATTTATTTTTATCGAGAATGGGATTAATTAAGTTATATATTTGAAGATAAAAAATAATAATTAAAAAATGTCTCATTTTCGCTCATTGCTTAATCATATAGAAAATAGAAAATGATAAAAATTGAAAAATCTAATCCATAGACGCTCTTATGCAACTATTGCTGATCACCTCTGAACAAAAAATTTGAAAATCGAACAATAATATTGTAGGCTGTAGGTGATTTTGAATAATAAATTCCCTATTCAGCCCACTGGCGGCGACTGTTTCCTCGGCGCCAAAATTAAAAAAAAAACTTTTGATTTGTTCTTTTTTTATTTATATAATGCTTTGGTAAATTTTGTTAATGTTCAATATTTCTGTTTTTCAATTAATGGAGAATTTAATATATTTATTAATGAAAATGGACTCAATAATTTTTCTTTTATCAGTATTTTTTTCTCGAGTATTTTGATTTCCCAGTTCACAATCTATTTAATGCTCGTATATCCGAGTTTTTTATCTCCTGCCAGTTTCTCCAATATAAATTTTGTTGCAGAATTTACAATTGATCAGATATACAACTCCAGATAAATTTTCATTCTTATCTTTAACTTTATTTCTAAAGAAAGGAAAATTATTTAGTGTGTGGTTATTTGTGAAATAGACATTGATGTTGAATTTTTTTAAAGAAGATCTAAGACGTTCTGAGAGATTTTCAATATATGGTATAGAAATTTTAAGGTTTGTTTTTTATAGGTTTCATTCCATTTTTTATTTTTTGAGGAACTATTATATGTTTCAAATATTCTTTCTTCAATTATGTTATTCATTGATTGAAGTGGCTAATCATTTTGTAGTAAGTTTTTTTTCAAATTATCTAAATTTTCTTTTCGGAATTTAATATCGCTTAATTTGACACATCTGTCAACCAGTCCTTTAATTAAACCTACTTTTTGAGCAAATCAATTACGTGGATTGTAGTTTAAATAACGTCCTGGCCATGACATTTTTTTTATACCAATTTGTGATTAAGTTTCCTTCTGAAGTTTTTATGATCAATAAATGAAGGTATGTTATTGAATTATTTGTTTCTTTTTCAATAGCAAATGTAATTGAATTCTCTAAATTGTTAAAAGTATTTATAAACTCATCTATTTTATCTAAAGGAATAATAGCTAGGATGTTATCCACGTATCTTTTGTAAAGAATAGGAGTAAAACTTAAATGATCAAAGGTCTTTTTCTCAAGATCCTCCTTTACTCATTGGACATCCTGAACTTTGTTTGTGAAATGTATTGTTGAAAAAAAATATTGTATTATTTAACACAATTCTAGTAGCAATTGAAAAATCGTTTTTAATGATTGATACTACATCAAGTGAAACTATTGAATGTGAATCAGGAACTTTAATACATTTGAGTTTTTCTTTCCCAAGAATTCTTCACGAACGCTTGAGTTTTTTCAGAAACTGGTTTTAAACAATTTTACATATATTTAGCTAAATTACAGCTAGAAGATCCTACTGCAGAAACAATTAACCGCCATTTTAAATGAGGTTTGTGAACCTTTGGGAGAGCATATGCTTTAGAGACCATACTATTATGTGATTTTAATCTGTATGACATGCTATCATTTACAAATCTCCCCCCCCCCCAATCTGATAGAAATATCGTTGCAGTTTTGTTCAAGAGTTGGAACGAAACTAGTTTTAATATTTTTATAAAAAATGTCATTTTTTAGTCAATTTTCGACAGCTTTTATATAATCTGTGCGATTTGCAGCTACTGTTATACCGCTTTTATTAGCTTTTAATAAAATTAAATCTTTCTCTTTGTTTTGGAAATTTTGAATGGGTTCAACAATTTTACTTTTGTTTTCAAATTTATTTAAAAAAAAAACAATGAATTTATAAAATATGAATGTAATTTTGGTTGCCCGTTACGGTCATTTGACTGTAGGCATACTAAATAAATCACATCAAATCAATGTCGAAAGAGTTTTATTCAATCAAAGCAGGAGATGGTTATCACTATATTATCAGTAAAAAATCCATTTTGGTGAGTGAACTTTCGGAAATTCAAGTTGGAGCACGAATTCAATTCATTCAGCCAGAATTAACAGTAAACCCGAAGGTTAGGCAAGGAGAAATCTTTCATATGAAAACTCGTAAACTCCATTGTAGTTTTATGGAGGAAGTTTTCTTAGTCATCACTTTCTGAGTCATAGGGTGACCTCTATATCAAAATTAAAATCAACTGAAGTAAAAAAGTAGATTTCTTATTTTATCGATCGCCGACAATTATTTTGATTCATTCTTTGTATTACTTTCAATGTAAGTTGTTATCAAAGATATTATATCTTTGGTTGCTTTGCCTGACTTTCTCAACAGATGGCGTAAAATAAAATGTATTACAGTAATTTTTGTGCATTTTTAATCCAGTCCCAGATGTTCTCCTTTATCATGATACGCGCATTATATTTCGGCCGATATTATTGTACGTACTTCACTATATTCTACTTGATTAGATTAGATAAATGACAAAATGTTCTCAGTTCGTGGCGTTATAGTTTACTGCTTCTTATTTTCTGAACTGATCGATTTTTTTCAGCTGATTTTTTTTCAAAATATCAAATTACATAAAGATTGATTTTGATTTGTGTAAAATAAGTAAATAAATATTATTTACTTCAAGGTTATGTAATTGAATATTTACTATAATTTGCATAATAAAAGTTTGTTTACATTTGAAATACCTCTATTCCAATTATGTACTTTCTGTCAATGTTTGTTGGTATACTCTTTTAGTCTCCTAAACTAAAGGTCAAGTTCGTTAGCCAGCCATTTTGGATAAAAATTCAAAAAGTGACCGCAGTTTGAAAAATTTTGAGACCATTTTTTTCACAATTTGAATATCATATGTACAAATGTTCATGGTACTTGAAAATTCAAACAAATTATACTTATGACATTTTTTGATAAAGTAGGATCCATGCCTAGAGGTAGGCCGGGAATAGGCAAATGGGATCATATGAACTCCTATCTAATACAAAGCTGCTGAAGGCTGGTGACCTTCTTAGCATGAAACGTCAACCAATTGTGACATGATTTCGACTCCCAAAACAAATTTCGCGCATAAAGGTGGTAGTTAGGTAGCCTCGGAATGGACTAAAACTTTGATTGATGAAATTCATACACACGGTAAACGTGAAGTTCGAGTTTCAGGCGAAAAATGCAGACTGGGTGTTTGGAATGCTATAGCAGTGAATGATCTTGAGGTAAGAGAACTAGGAGAAAATATGCACGTAAGGAAACTAGATATTCTATGTGTACCTGAGACGAAGAAGAAGGGATGTAAAGTAAATCGCAGTATGCTCAGAGGCAGACCGCGGAAAGAATGGTTAGAATGTGTGAATGAGACCTTAATCCCAAAAAAAGACATAAGAAGCTATAGAAACACGTGAGCT
Organism: Andricus grossulariae; assembly: GCA_011634705.1. Lineage (NCBI taxonomy): Eukaryota > Metazoa > Arthropoda > Insecta > Hymenoptera > Cynipidae > Andricus > Andricus grossulariae. The sequence goes on along the minus strand of JAABKJ010007545.1, from coordinate 26,735,835 downwards.
TGCAAAATGGGCCCAAGTGGGGAACCACACATAACAATTTTGTGAGGCTCTTCACGCGGATGATCGCTAGAGAGATTGATCAGCAACCTGGGTCGGAGCAGCGTTGCGGAACGAACGTGTTATTTAAATAAATAACACAAAAATTCTAGATCAATTTGAAAAATCTATACCTCCCTCCCAACACTGCTATTTTCCAACCGAGCGAGTCATTTTTATCTAAAGTACATAGAACATAACACATGGTCGTTGCGTGAGTGCGCTCAAACTTTTGGGTTTTTTATTATGCGATGAACAGAAACGAGCGTGGAGCGCGAGGTTCACATGATTTTTAAACCAAATATCGAGCGCGCAGCGCGAGTGTCTTGATGAGAATGTGTTCCTCAAAGTCGATAGAACCCCAAGTAAATTAGTTCTTGTTTTCATGTAAAATTGACATAATTAAAACAAAAGCAGGTCATAACGATAAAGCTTACTAAGAGAGTATTAGTCCGCGAAGCGCGCAATATCGAGTACACGAAGTGCGAGAACCTAGAGGAACCGAGCTTAAAGCGTCAGGCAAATGTGTCTGAGCGCGTAGGGCGAGGTGAATACATTATCGAGAGCGAAGCCCGAGATATATAGCAGGTGCGCGCCCTAGGGGCGCTCAATTTTGCGACTTTTTTGCTTACGAGACACGTGCTGCAAATGTGTTCGCTAAAGCCGACGGAGCTTTGACAAGAGAGAATTCACAATCAATAAATTTCAGTTGTCTATGGTTTAACCTTTAATTTAAAAAGTCTCATGCAAAAATGTGGGGGATGTGCAATGACCGAGCGCGAAGCAAGAGAAAAATATATTATCAAGCGCGAAGCGCGTGATCCAACAGGTGCGCGCCGTCTGATTTTTTGTATCATATTTATTAATTTTCTTCAAAGAATTTTTTTCCTGTAAAGTGATATATATTTCGAATTTGTGTGAATCATGATCAATAAAATCCCAATTAGATATCCTTAATACCTCCTGGAAGTAATTATTTGTAATTTATAAGCAAAGAAACAATCCATTACGTTAAACTTTTTTTTCTTGAATTTCAGGGTTTTTTTGTTTGTTTTTTTGTGTACAATTTTTCGCGTTTTGATCGGCCATTTCAAAATGGTGAACATTTTGGTATATTGAAATTCGTACATTTGAAAGAAGAAAGTATTCAAATCGGAGCTTTTTGAGACCGATGTGAGATAACACACTTTTTGGTCTACATTGCCTCCACTAAATATAGAGTTCTGAAACAACGACTGACACCAGCGAATCTACTAAGCTCTTGCCGCGTTTCGCGACCGTGTTTAGTATTGAAGTTTCAGGTCATGAGTAAATGCGGGTGGAAGGTAGGCGAACATAATAATAATCATAAAAATAATAATAATAATAACTCTGTAATAAGAATAATAGCTCTAGTGTCAGCAACAACTTGACTTAAGCGTAGGGATGTGGCGACCCCATCGCCCGAGAGCTCCGTAATTCAGTTGGGAGTGGCAATAGGACCGAACCGAGGCAACGACCAGGAAATCGCCCCGGACAAACGCGAGAACATCGATTTAAGTGGTTGAACCAACTCAGCAGGGACATCCTTACTTTTTGGCAAAGAAGCCCACCGGCGTGAAAAGGATTCATGCAGAGGTTACATGACCGTTGAGTCAATATAACCCTGGAATATGCTCATAAAAAGCCTCAGTATTTAAGAGGTCAGATATCCTTTTTGCACAAAAACGGATATGAAGCTCTTTATCGGCAAGAAGAAGATCAACATCTTCCATTGAAAATACAACCCGTTCCAGGAGCACCACCTTTGCAGATAGCCGATAATGCCAACATCAGAAGTAGGAAATATATCCACCAAAAAGTATTTCTCAGGATAGACAAATTATCTGAAGCTAATACTGCTCTCCCCGAGCTGCTCCCCGAAGATGTTAATCTCTGGAATCTGAACTGTGTAGTTTACGAGAAGCCGGTCTGCCTGCTTAGCGACAATAGAAGTAACGATCCTTCAGTACGCCTGAGTAAGACTCGCGAGCGTATTGTACAGCTCCAGTTCAAAATTGTAACGGCGAGACGGCATGCATCAAATATTCAGTGCGAGAGTAGCTACATAACGTCAAATAAAAAATTCACTCCAAAATTTAGGGCACTTGCTCGAAACTTAAGGAAAGCATGTCACACGCTAAACATATAATTTTCAATGAAAATTGGTAAAGATTTGAAAACATTTCAAAAGATTTCCAAAAATGTCGAAAGAAATGTGAAAGATTTTAAGGCAATTTTCCAGAATGTATTAGAATTTTAGCAAAATTTTGGAGTAAACTCGAATAATTTTGACAGATATTTAGAAGTTTTGAAAAGATTCAAATATAATTCAAGTTTTTAAAAGATTTAAAATAAAATTAAACAAAATGTAGATTTCTGAAGATTTTGAATCAAGCATTGGGAAATTTTGTAAGAATTTTTAAACGCTAGAAGAGAATAAAGAAAATCTCATAAGATTCCAGGGAAAATTTCAGATAATTGTTTATTTCAAAAAATGAATTTTTGATAACATTGAAAAAGATTTCAAAATATTTCAAATAATTTTCTCAAATTTTTGAGAGTTTTCAAGAAAAAAAAATTTCTTAAGATTCCAGGGTAAAAATCGGTTTATATTTTATTTGAAAAAAAAAATTATTTTTGAAGAAAATTGAAAAAGATTTCAAAAAATTTCATATGATTTCTAAAAATGTGGAAAAAAAATTGTAATCATTTAAGGGAATTTTGCAGAATGTGGCAGAATTCTTTTAGAAAATCATTAAATTCTTTTAAGATTTCTGGAAACATTTTCAATGACTTTTTATTTTCAAAAATTAATTTTAAAAGATTTCAAAAAAAGGTTCAATAGCTTTTGTGAAATCTCGAAAGAAATCTTGAAACTTTCAAGCATTTTTTATAATTTTAAAAGATTTTTATAAATTTTGGGAATAATTTAAGTCCGTTGAAAAGATGTTTGAAAACTCGTCTCTTTCAGTGGAATCGTTTTTAATTAAAATTGCAACTATTTGGTTGAAAATTAATCTGTTTTGGTTGAGAATTCAACTATTTTGGTGGAAATTCGTCTTTCTTGAATGAATTTAATTTTTTTGGATTCAAACTGAAAATTTTTTTAGTTGAAATATCAGTTATTACATTCTTTGTAGAGAATTCATATTTTTTTGTTGAAAAATCCACTCCTTGGGTAAAAGTTGAACTATTTTGTAAAAAATTCATCTCTTGGATCGAAAATGTAAGCATTTTGTTGAAAATTCATGAATATTGATGAAAATTTGTCTTTATTGATAGAAAAGTCATCTTCATGGTATAAAATTTATCATTTCAATGGAAAATTTATTTAATTGTTTAAAAGTTAAACTATTGTTTTTTTTTAAATAATTGTATTAGAGATTTATCATTTTAGTTGAAAATTCATGTATTTGGTTGAAATAGGCATCTTCAGTTTCTTAATTATAGCTCTAATCTCAATATGAAAAGTTACCATTTTGTTGTTTTCAATGGGATTTTCTAACATCATCACCTCAAAATAATTTCAGCTAATAGTCACTCATAAAATCTTTTACTTTGTCCGTGTCCCATACTATTTGATCTACTGTATTCTTAATACCGGCTGTGTACTACGACTTTTCTAACCTTGCTGACCATTTTCCAATATAATTTCTTGTTTTCGTTCTATCGTCATTGCTAAGACCTGTAATATTTAACCTTCTTAAATAAGCTTGCTTCTTCTCGTTAATAGCTACGCTGATTTCATGATTCCACTAAGCATCACCAATCATTCTTCCTACAAGCGCAGTACCAGACAATTCAGTTGCGCTACTAACAATGATTTTTTGAAGCATTGTCCATGTGCCCCCCTATATCCTTATTGCGTATGAGCGTCGCCCAAATTGTCCTATCCAGGTCTTCCTTCATCATATACACAAATTTTATTCCTATATCCGGTTTCTGCAAGTTCACTACTTTTATTAGCATCTGCTTCGTCTTTTTAGTTTTGTTTCTCATCCATCCTCGATTCAGGTTCATTTTCGAAACTAATAGATAATTATCAGTTCCACATTCAGAACTTTGGATAAGACTCGTGTCTCTTACTAGCCTCTTCAGCCTCTCATCCGCCACGACAAAGTAAATCATACTGTGGATGTCAATATTTTAGATTAGTTAAGTGAAGTATGATAACAGAACATTGGGGTTTTTTGGGACAGCCTACTGATCACCCTTCTTTTTCTCGAAAATAATGTTTACTGTCTGAAGTATTTTTGGGATTGCTTGAAAGGTCCAGATAAATGAAAGGGCCAATTTTGTCGATTTTTTCGAGTAGAGAGAAAAGGAGTGCATTTCTGCATACAAGTATAAACATCTTTCTAGTGGGCTGAAAAGGATGAGAAACAAGGGAGGTGGTATGACGGGTGGCCATTACGCCGACGCAATTCGAAACGAGAGAATGTATGCTACATTTATTAAAGATATTACCTCGAAAGATTGCTGTTTTGCGCATGGCTACGTCCTTGCTTACAGTGCTACTGCCTGCTGACGCTTTTCTCTCCTTCATATCTCCCTCGCTCTCTTTGCCCGTCATCATTATTATGTTGGTGCCGCTGCAGCAGGCATTCGAATTACGTCGTCGTTTATATTCAATTTGTTTCTAGAAATTACAATTTGTTGCGAATTGGCGAGGAATAAGGGGCAAGAGGGACTCAAGAGCTGAAGAGCTCTGAACCAACTCTAACACGACACTACCTTCCGGCTATCGCCTTGATCCTCTATCTAAATCTCCATTCATTTATGATCAAATGCAAGATCTCGGATTATTAATTATTCTTCCTCTCGAATAAATTTCCAGGGTAATTATTACAGAATTAACTTCATAATATAATTATTTCGTTGGTACTATGATTGTTTTTTAATACTAGAGGAATGGATTTTAGAGTTAGAACAGCATATGAGAATCTTCATCGACAGTAAATTTTCATAGAAGATAATATTTCTCAAATATAATCATCTTTAACGTCACGTGAAAAAACTTTATTAGTAAATGAGAATTTTTATTAGTAAAAATATTCATTGACGATAATCTTCATCGAAAATAATAATCTTTATCGGCATATAATTTTTTCATCGTCGTATACGAATTCTTCTTTGGTACATGAGAATCTTCTTTAACAACAATATTGGTCGACGATAATCTTCACCGACAATAGTAAAGGGTCGTCCGTAAACCACGTAACCAATGTTGGTCTATTTTTGACTTTCCCTCTCGTTTACGATCTTTGTTTTGTATTTACCCCCCCCCCCCTCGAAAAGTAACATAGTCCAAAATTTTCTCAAAACAGGGGAAATTGCATGATTTTTAACAGAAGTAGGGAAATAATAAGCAAATAGAATCTTTTAAATAATACAATTAATATAAAAACATTATTGCAATCAATATGAACAATTTAATCTCCTATGATTTTAAGATTTTCTACCGAAGAGGAAATTTTTCAACCCAAAAATTCAATTGTTTTACCAAGAAGATGAATTTTCAACAAAGTACTTGAACTTTTAACCGAATTGTAAAATGTTCAAGCAAACAAGACAATTTTTTTTAAGGAAAGTTAAATTTTTAACATAAAATGTTTATTTAAAACCAAGAAAGATAAATTTCCAATCAGGAAAGATGATTTTTATGCCACAAAAAATCAAGTTTCCATCCAAAAGAAGAAATGTTTAACAAAACAGTTGAATTCTCAACCCGAAAATATGAATTTTCAACAAAAAAGTTAATTTTTAACCAAATAGTTTGAGTATTAAGTCAAGTAGGCTATTTTTCACAAAACAGTTGAACCTCTCATTCTAAAAGATCTATTTTTCAATGAACAGTTGAATTTTTAACTGAAAAGATGAATTTCCAATCACAAAAAATGACTTTTCTACTAAAACGCGAATTTACAAACAGTTGAATTGAACAAACAGAAACCAATTTTTGACAAAATAGTTGAATTCTCAAACAAAAAAATGAATTTTCAACAAAAAGGATTAATTTTCTAACCCAAAAGAATAATTTTGACCAAAATACATGAATTTTCTACCAAATAGTTGAATTATCAACTTAACAAGTATAAATTTTAAACGTCAAATCAAATTTATTTTTCATAAAAATAGTTAAACTTTTAACCAAATAGTTGAATATTTAACCAAGAATATGAATTTTTAACAATAAAGGTAATTTTCGAGCCGAAAAGTTGAATTTTCAACCAAAAAATTTTTAATTTTCAACAGAAAAGTTCATTCTCACTCAAGAAAGATGACTTTTCAGCAATAAATGATGAATTTTCCACCAAAAGATGAATGTTTAACCAATTGAATTAAACGAAGAAAAAAAATAATTTTGAACAAAATATTTGACGTATGAACCAAAAAGATGAATTTTCAGTAAACAAGATTAATTTTTTCACACAAAAGACGAATTTTCACAAAAATACATGAATTTCATAACAAATAGTTGAATTTTCAACCTGCAATGATGAATTTTTAACCTAGAAGATTAATTTTACACCAACAAAAAAATTTTCAACCAGAATAATTTGAACAAGAAATAAGAATTTATAACAAAATATACAAATTTTTAACAATATAGTTGAACCATTAACCAAAATTATGTATTTTTTACCAAGAAGATTAATGTTTTACCAAAAAAGAATAATTTTTAATACCATATCTCAATTCTCAAAGTTTTTTAATTTTGAGGAGAAAAGGGCGATTTGTCTATAAAACAGTTGAATTTTCAAGCCGAAAATTAAATTTTGTAAGTACAAGTTAATTTTCGATCTAATAATCAATTTATCATAAAAATAGTTCAATTTTCAACCAAATAGTTTAATATTTAACCAAGGATATGAATTTTCAACAAAAAGTTTTTTTATCCCATAAATTTGAATTTTCTACCACAAAATTTGAAATTTTAACAGAAAAGTTCATCCTCGCCCAAGAAAGATGACTTTTCTACCATAAAAAATGAATTTTCTACCAAAAGACGAATGTTCAATTAGTGAAATTAAACAAAAAGAAAACTAATTTTCAACAAAATATTTGAATTCTGAATCTAAAAGATGAATTTTCAGCAAACAAGAATAATTTTCTAACCCAAAAGACGAATTTTCACCAAGTTACATGAATTTCCTACCAAATAGTTGAATTTTCAAACTGCAATGATAAAGAAGATTAAGAAGATTAATCTTATAGCAACAAACAAATTTTTCAAACAGGTTAATTTAAACAAGAAATACGAATTTTTAACACAATCGTTCAATCATCAACCAAAAAGATGGATTTTCTCACCAAGAACATTAATGTTTTACCAAAAAAGAATAATTTTTAATAAAATACCTCAATTTTAAAAGTTTTCTAATTATGAGGAGAAAAAGGCGATTTGTCTACAAAACAGTTGAATTTTCAACCCAAAATTTAACTTTTCAAGAACAAGTCCATTTTCGATTAGGGATATGAATTTTTAACAAATCCTTAATTTTCAACTTGAAAATTTGAATTTTCAACCACAAAATTTGAAGTTTTGACAGAAAAGTTCATCCTCACCCAAGAAAGATGACTTTTCTACAATAAAAAATGAATTTTCCACCAAAATACGAATGTTCCATTAGTGCAATTGAAGAAGAAGAAGACTAATTTTCAACAAAATATTTGAATTCTGAACCTAAAAGATGAATTTTCAGCAAACAAGATTAATTTCCTAACCCAAAAGACGAATTTTCACCAAATTACATGAATTTTCTACCAAATAGTTGAATTTTCAACTAAGAAGATTAATTTTATACCAATAAACAAAATTGTTAACCAAGTTAATTCAAACAAGAAATACGAATTTTTGAAAAAATATACGAATTTTTAACAAAATAGTTGAATCATCAGCCAAAAAGATGAATTTTCAATCAACTAGATTAATTTTTCACCGAAAAACATGAATTTTCAACAAAATACATGAATTTTCTAACAAAACTTCAAATGTTCCACTTATAAAAGATAAATTTCAAACCAAAAATACAATAATTAAATTTTCAGATGAAATTATTAATTTTCAAACAGAAAAAACAGTTAAATATTCAACTGTTTTCGCTAGCAAAGTTGAACGCGCTTGCTGCGCGCATCTTTTGATGTTATTATCTTAAATTAGGGATAAGATTTCAAAGATTACTTTTATAAATTTCTGTGTCTTTTTAAAACAAGTTTCCTCAGGTACAGCACGAGTTGAATTTAAGGTAAATAATATAAAAAATGCTTGAAAATTTTTTGTCTAACTTAGAAACGCGTGGAGATTTTTGAAGTGCTGTCGGCTTAAATCAAAGATTAGATTTTAAAGATTAGGATTCGTCAATTTCATTTCAGATCACCGCTCTCACTGCCGATTGTGGTTATCGCTAACTGGAAACCAACACAGACACACGTGGAAATTTTTTGTCATATCATGGGAACGCGTAAAGATTTTTGAAGTGTTAATGGCTTAAATTAAAGATAGGTTTTTTTAAATAACGTTCTGTTAATTTTAGTTGATATGAGCGAGATTCCCAAGTTGCAGAACGTATTGAAGTTAATGTACAAAATATGAAGAATACGCAGATATACTTGGAAATTTTTTGTCATATCATGGGAAGGCGTGTAGGTTTTTGAAATTTTATCGGCCTGAATTAAATATAAGTTTTCAGAAATGACGTTCTCTCAACTTTAGCTTATTTTAGCAAGATTTCTAAAATGCAGAACGTATTGAAGTTAAGGTAAAAAATATGAAGAATACGCAGATATACTTGTAGATTTTTTGTCTTATCTTGGGAACGCGTAAAGATTTTTGAAGTTTTATTGGCTTAAATTAAACATAAGATTTCAAAGATTAAGTCCTATTGATTTCAGTTTTTTTCATCAAGTTTCCCAAATTGCAGAACAAATTGAAATTTAGGTGCAAAATCTCGAAAATACTGGTGGAATACCTTTCTCACTATCGACAACGGTGATTGCCAACTGAAACACGACCCAGACACGCTTGGAAATTTTTTGTCATATCATGGAAACGCTTGATGATTTTCAAAGTGTTAATGGCTTAAATTGAAGATAAGGTTTTAAAAATGCAGTCCTATTAATTTAAGTTTTTTTTCATCAGTTTCCTGAGTTACAGCACAAACCATGAATTTTTTAAAAATTGTATTCGCTTCAATTAAAGATAAGACTTTAAAGAATATGGGGTAAAAATTTGAGATTTTTTCTACAGTTTTCTTATGTAGCTTTTCGACAATAATTTGACTAAGAAAAAACTACTTTTTAAGAAGGCAACGATACGTAGTTCCTTTCAAGAAATAACTTACCGATCACTAGAATATGGAAATTGAATGTGGCATTCATGAGTATTCTATGACATCAGTCGCAAGGTGGACCTCTAAATATAAACATCTGGGATATTTGGGTTTGGAGAAGCAAATTCAAGGTGGGAGCATGTTAAAGCGGAAGTACCCGAATTTTTAGAAATTTCTTAATGCAACCATTCCTCTCCCCTTTCCTCAGAATGATAAGAAATTAAGAGTCGTAAGTGGGATCAAAACATAAAATAGCATAGTTATACTTTCGATAACTAACCTCTCGTAATTTCATAATTTAGCAGTTGATTTCAATTTTTGTGAGTAAAAATCTGAAAGAGTTTTCTTTTTTTTCTGTTTAATAAATGCCAAATTTTCTTTCAGTGAATGTTTGGGTCAGTTTCGTTAGAAAGTTTTTATGAAAACAATATTTATATAAGGTTGCAGATGGTGAGGTGAGTCAGGGCAAACTTGCAAATCAGGGAACATGCAGGGAATTTAATTGGTCACGAAAAGTCAAGGAAAAGCTAGGAATTTTGAAAAAAACTAGTAATAGTCAGGTAATTGATATTATAAATGATTTCATTTTTTTATCACAAAAAATAATACGTTTCTAAATTTACAATTCTGAATTCAAAGTTTAAATTTTTTTGGTCTTCGAATATTCATGCTCAGGGAAAATGAAAAATTGGTCAGGGAAATATTAGGGAATTTTAAAAATGAAGTTTTGCAGCCACACTCATATAATATTCTTGTTATTAAATTATTTATCTTGTTTTTTTATTTCTGTTTTTTTGAAGTTGTTTTCTCCTAATGATTAAATTTTTAGTTGAAAAAGGTTATTGTTTGGTTGGAAGCTCAATTATTTTTTTGCAATGCTTCTAAGTTAAAAATTCAACTATTTTGGTAGAAAATCAACTTTTTGTCAAAAATACATATCTTGGTGTTGAAAATTAAACTAAAATCTTTTTCGGTTGAATATTAAAATTTTTGTTTGAAAAATTCGTCTCTTTAGTTTCAAACTTCATCTGGTTGAGCAGAAATTTTACCTTTTTCGGATGGAAATGCAACTGCTTGATTGAAAATTAATCTTCCATGGTTGAAGATTCAACAATTTTTTGGAAAATTTGTGTTTTGTTTGAATTTAAAAGTTTTGGATTTTACATTGAAATCTGTTTTGGTTGAAACATTATTACATATCTAATATTTCTTCATTCGATTAAAAATATTATTTTTTATTGAAAATTGAACTATTTGGTTTACTAGGTTGAAAATTTATCACTTTGGATGAAAAATCGTTTATATTTTTTATTGAACATGGAATTTTTACAAACATTTCTGTCAGAGATTCACCATTTTATTATAAAGTTCGTATTTTTCGTTGAAATTTCAACTATTTTGTTAAATATTCCTTTTCTTTTTATTGAAATTTTCCTTTTTTGGTTGAAATGCAACTGTTTAGTTAAAAGTTAACTTTTTTCTTGAAAATTGATATTATCGGGCTTAAAATTCAACCGTTGCAAAGAAAACTTGTTTTTGGCTTAAAAGTTCAACAATTTCGATCAACTTTTTTTGTCTTGACTCGAAAATTTTTATTTGTTCAAAATTCGTCGTTTTGGTTGGAAAATTCTCAATTTTAGTTGAAAATTCACCTTTTTTGTTGAAAACTTGAGAATTTTATTGAAAATTAGTTTTCTTTCTACGGAAAATTTAACTTTTCTATTTTTGGCTCGAAATTTTTCTTTCTTGGTTAAAAATTCGCCTTTTCCAGAAGAAAATTAATCTTTTTGGTTAAAAATCCGTCATTTTGGATCTAAAATTCATCCCTTTGGCTAGAAGTTTTATATCGCCAAAAAAGACGATTTTTTCCAACAAAATGGTTAAATTCTTAAACAGAGAAAATTAATTTTGAATTAAAGAGTTGCATTTTTATCAACAAAAATAAATAAATTTCAACTAAAACGGATTAAGCTTCAAACTAAGGAGACGATTTTCTTTCAAACGGTAAATTTCCAACAAAAAGGTAATTGTAAACAAAACAGTTGATTTTTTAACCAGAAAGAATAACTTTTTCACTAAATTGTTGAATTTTCAACCAAATAAAACCATTTTTAACCAAAAATATATGAATGACAAATTTTCGAGAATTAGAAAAAATAATTATAATTTTCCTATTCTTCAAAATGTTTTGGATTTCAACTTTTTTAAGTACGGGAATGATAAATGAAATTTTTTTGAGAATTAGGAAAAATAATGATATCTTCTAATTCCCAAGCGACACGTCTAGACTTTTATAAGTCTGATTCGTTCCCTTGAAAGTTTTAACTTATCGCTTGGGAATGAAAAAATATTATTATTGTTCCTAATCCTCAAAAAAATTTGTTAACATGCTTTTTTACGTACGGGAATAATGAATGACAAATTTTTGAGGATTATAAAAAGTAATTATACTTTCTAATTCCCAAGCAAGACGTTCAAACCTTTAGAAGTCTGAACTTGTCGCTTGGGAGTTAGAAAAATATAATTGTTGTTCCTAATGTTTAAAAAATTGTTTTCCAAGTTTTTTTACTTCCGGGAAAGATGAATTAAAATTTTTTGAGGAATAAGAAAAATAATTATACTTTCTTATTCCCAAGAGACACGTGTAGACGTTTATAAGTCTAATATATGCCTTCAAAAGTTTGAACTTGTCGCTTGGGAATTAGGAAAAATATAATTACTGTTTCTCATTTTCAAAAATTTTTGTTTTCAAAGTTTTTTGACGTCCGTCAATTATGAATAAAAATGTTTTGAGAATTAGGAGGAATATATTTTCCAATTCCCGAGCAACACGTCCAGACATTTAAAAGTCTGAACTTGTCGCTTGGGAATTAGAAAACAATCATTATTTTTCCAGCTGCTCACAAAATTTTGTTTTTCAATTTTTTTACTTCCAGGTAGGATATATGAAAATTTTTTGAGGATTAGGGAAAATAATGCTATTTTTTAATTCTCAAGCGACACGTTCAGACTTTCATAAGTCTAATTTAGACATTTAAAAGTCTGAACATGTCGCTTGGGAATTAGAAAAATATAATTATTTTTCCTAATCCGCAAAAAATTTTGTTTTCCAAGTTTTTTTCCTTCCGGGAATGATGATTAAAAATTTTTTGAGGATTAGGAAACATAATTCTATTTTCTAATCTCCAAGCGACACGTCCATACATTTAACAGGCTGAACTTGTCGCTTGGAAATCAGAAAACTATCATTATGGTTCCTAATTTGGTCTCCACATTTTTTGACGTCCGGCAATGATGAATGAAAATGTTTTGAGGATTAGGAAAAATAATGATATTTTATAATTCCCAAGAGACACTTCCAGACTTTCAAAAGTCAGAACTTGTCGCTTGGGAACTAGAAAAATATCAGTATTCTTCCTATTCGTCAAAAATGTTTGTATTTCAAATTTTTCTACGTCCGGGAATGACGAATCAAATTTTTTTTAGGATTGGGAAAAATAGTTATATTTTCTAATACCCAAGCGACATGTTCAGACTTTTCAAATTCTTAACTTGTCACTTGGAAATTATAAAAACATCATTTTTTTCCTAATCTTTAAAAAATTTTGTTTTCCAAGTTTTTTGATGTCCGGTAACGATGAATGAAAATGTTTCGAGGATTAGGAAAAGTATAATTATTTTGCCCAATCCTCAACAAATTTTGTTTTTCAAGTTGTTTTACTTTCGCGAAAGATGAATAAAAATCTTTGAGGAATAGGAAAAATAATGATATTTTCTAATTCCAAAGCGACACGTCCAAACTTTTAAAAGTCTGAACTTGTCGCTTGGAAATTAGAAAAATATAATTATTTTTCCAAATGCTCACAAAATTTTGTTTTCCAATTTTGTTTACTTCCAGGTATGATGAATGAAAATTTTGTGAGGATTAGGAAAAATAATGCTATTTTCTAATTCCCAAACGACACGTCCAGACTTGTATAAGTCTAATTCAGAGTTTTGAAAGTCTGAACTTGACACTTGGGAATTAGAAGAATATCATTATTTTGCCTTATCCTCAAAAATTTTTGTTTTCCAAGTTTCCTGACGTCCGGGAATGATGAATGAAAATATTTTGAAGATTAGGAAAAATAATGGTATTTTCTAATTCCTAAGCGACACGTCCAGACATTTAAAAGTCTGAACTTGTCGCTTGGGAATTAGAAAACTATAATTATTTTTCCAAAACCTCAAAAAATGTTGTTTTCCAAGTTTTTTTACGTACGTGAATGATGACTAAACAATTTTTGAGGATCACGAAAAATAACGATATTTTCTAATTCCCAAGCGACAATTCCAGACATATAAAAGTCTGAACGTGTCCGGAACTAGATTTTCAAAAGTCTGAACTAGACAATCAAAAGTCTGAACATATCGCTTAGGAATTAGAGAAATGTCATTATTTTTTCCTATCCTCGAAAAATTGTCTCTTCAGAGCCGATGACTCATATCATGTCCTGATTAGCCCCGTCCTAAATTTGAAGAGATTGTTTTTGAATTCAAATTTGCGATGCTTGCAAGGCAAAGTAACTTTTGAGGTAGGAAAGCACCGAATGGGATTTATTCACATGTGACTTTCCCCACAAAAGCATATCAGTAATTATGATGTAAAGTTAATAGGAGAAATTACTCAGAGTCAAAGCAGCCTCGTGGCTCGCGTCACCGAGCACAAATTACAAACCCCTCGTTCTGACGGGGCTATAAGGCTTCTTGTCGGAACCACCTCGACGAATGTCGAGCCGCCATTACCGAACAATTTAGAATCATCCCGCGAGACATCAGAAGAACCGAAAAAAAATACTTAGGCCTGGCGCGGATGAATAAACATAATCAGCTGAGCATGAAACCACTTCAGAAATAACCGTGACATCGTTTCAAATACTCGAGTTAAGAGAAAAGAGGAATTAAATGAGAAAAAGAAGATGAAGGAATTAAGAGGCAAAGTAGCTGAAAAATGAAAAATTATCTTTGGCCTGACATATTTTTATAAAAGGTTGATTAAATTTCATTTTATTTTTTTAATGATTATTATATGTTCAAAGCTAAAAATTTTAGAAGACTACGATTGTGCTTCTTGAATATTATTGATCAGAGAAAATTTAAAATTGGTTAGAAAAAGGAATTTTGAAAACGGAATTTTGCGGCCACCCTCCTGTCGATTACACTTTTAGTTAAAACTGTATTATTTGAATGAAAATTTAACTATTTAGGTAGAAAATAAACTATTTGTTGAGAATTCTCATTTCTGTGTTGAAAATTAGACTGAAATCTTCCTTGGTTGAGGATTCAACTATTTTGTTGACAACTTGCCTTTTTTATTGGATTCGAATGCTTTTGATATAAAATAAAAATTGTTTGGTTTAATTACTATTATATAACTACTATCAAATACTCGAGTTAGGAGAAAAAAAGGAATCAAATGAGATAAAGAAGATGAAGGAATTAAGAGGCAAAGTAGATGAAACTTGGAAAATTATTTTTGGCCCAAGATATTTTAATAAAAGATTAATTAAATTATATTATTAAAAAAAAATATTATTCTTTGTTAGATGTTGAAATTATTAGAAGATTAAGATTCTCGTCATTGTATATTAATGGTCAGCAAAAATGCAAAATTGGTCACGGATAAATCAGAGAATTTTAAAAAAGAAGATTTGTGACCAGCCTAATATAATATTCTTGTCAGTAATTTCTTTTTCCTGCATTTATATTTTCATTTCCTTTTTGGCAGTTGCTTTCTCCTGATGAATACATTTTTAGTTAAAAATTTCATTATTTCATTGAAAATTAACTATTTGTTAAAATTTCACATTTTTGTGTTGAAAATTAAACTGCAATCCTCTTTAGCTGAGGATTCAACTATGTTGTTGAAAATTGGTCTTTTTTGGTTGAATTAAAATGTTTTTAATTTAAAATTAAATTGTTCTTTTCCAAAATATTATTGTATATCTACTTAAAAATGCTTGTGTTAATAGAAACAAGTATTTTCTGTTTGTATTCAACTATTTTATATTTTAAATAAAGAAATTTTCTGGTTGTAAAATTAAGTATTTTATTTTTTGTTGAGAATTCATCGTTTTCCGTCACAAATTTAACTAGCTGGTTGTAAGTTAAACTACTTTGTTGAAAATCCAGTTTTTTGGTTGAAGATAGAAGTTCTTAGTTAAAACATGATCTTTTGGTTTGAACTCTTTTGTTGAAAATTAATTTTCTTTGTTGGTTGAAGATTAATAATTTCATTTGAAAATTCATTTCTTTGGTTGAAAATGTAAGTTTTTTTCCAATTCGTTTTCTTTTGTTAGTTATTAAGAATTAACATTTTAAACCGAAAATGTTACTATTAAATTTTCATTTCGAAGATTATATTTCCAATTACATGATTAACCTTTTCTAGTTGAAAGTCAAAAATTTGACAGAAGCTTGATGTATTTTGTTAAAAATTCGTCTTTTTTGGTGAAAATTTAATCTTCAATCTTTTCGGTTGAAGATTCAAGTTTGCGGTTGAAAATTATTCTTTTTCGATTGAGGATTCAACTACTCTATTAGAAATTCTTTTTTGTTTGTTGAGAAATCAACTACTTTGTTTATTGTTCAACTACTTGTAAAAAATTGCTACAATTGTTGCATCATTTTAGTTTGAAAATTGGTCTGTTTTGTAGAAAATTCGTCTGTTTGACTTGAAAATTCAAGAATTTGGTAGAAAATTAAACTAATTGGTCGAAAATGACCTTTTTGTTGTAAATTCGTAATTTTTGTTGTAAATTTAACTATGTATTTAAAAATTTGTCTTTTCTGGTTTAATTCAACAGGTTTGATTTTTTTTAATTAATTTTTTAAACTGAAAATGTTGACTATTCCATTTTTCATAAAAAAAAACTTTTTTAGTTGAAAATACAACTATTTAGTTTCACATTCATCTTTCTTAAACGAAAATGCATCTACATGTTTGGCAATTCAAACATTTTGTTTAAAAAATTCCTTTGGTAGAAAATTCATCACTTATGGTAGAAAATGCATCTTCCTGGGTTTTAAATGAACTTTTTTGTTGAAGATTCAATTTTTCGGGTTGAAAATTCAACTATCTTCTTAAAAACTGATATTTTTGGCTTAAGAATTGCTACTGTGTCTGGTTGAAATATAATATGTTTTATTTGAAAATTTCGAGCGCTTGGTTACACATTGAAGGTTGAAAATTTAACTTTTTTGATAGAGTGATCTTTTTGGGATAAAAATTCAATTGGTTCGTTAAAACTTATCTTTCTTGGTTGAAAATTCATTCTTTTTTTCGAAAATTCAACTGTTCGATTGAAAATCAATCTTTTTTGGTTAATGATTTAACTATTTCGTTGAAAATTAATATCTTTTGTTTGAAAAATCAACTACTTTGTTCAATCACTGACTACATTTTCAAACAGCGCTACAATTTATTAATCATTTTAGTTGACAGTCGACCTGTTTTGTAGAAAAATCGTCTAGTTGGATTGAAAATTTAACTATTTGGTAAAAAATTGACATTTTTTATTCAATTTAACAGTTTGGCAATTAGTTTCATTTTAAAATTAATTTTTCACGCCGAAAATTTTAAAAATTCCATTTTTGGTTTAAAAAAAAAACTTCTTATGCTGAATGTTCAACTATTATGTTTAAAATTCACATTTCTTTATTGAAACTTCATCTATTAGGTTAAGGATTTAACCATTTTGTTGAAAATTCGTCTTTTGGTAGAAAATTCGTCATTTATAATAGAAAGGTCATCTTTCTGAGTTAAAAATTTGACTCTCCTCTGAAAATTTCGTTACTTTAGCTTGCAAATTTAACTGTTTTCGAAGTCAAATAATCTACTTTTCGTTTATAAATTCCGACAATTGGTTGAAAATGCACCTTCTAGGTTGAAAATTTATTCATTTTGATAAAGTCATCTTTTTTTATTAAAAAATTCATCTTTTTTGGTAGAAAAGCCATCTTTCTTTATTGAAAATGTATCTTTCTTCTTTGGAAATAAACTTTTTTTTTGCTCGAAAGTTCAACTATTTGGTTATTAAAGCAACCTGTTTGGTTAAAAATTAATTTTGCTGTTATTGAAAATTCGTCCTTTTGGGCTCAACAATTCGTCTATTTTGTCAGGAAAACCGTTTAGGTTGAAAATTTAACTATTTTGTTGAAAATTTAACCATTTTGTTAAAAATTTAATTATTTCGTTGATAATTTTACTATTTTATTGAAAATTTAACCATTTTCTTACAAATTTAAATATTTTGTTGATAATTTAACTATTTCGTTGAAAATTTAACTATTTTGTTAAAAATTGAGCTATTTTATTGAAGATTGAACTA
The DNA here is from genome assembly GCA_011634705.1 of Andricus grossulariae. Lineage (NCBI taxonomy): Eukaryota > Metazoa > Arthropoda > Insecta > Hymenoptera > Cynipidae > Andricus > Andricus grossulariae. The sequence continues at coordinate 26,718,077 of JAABKJ010007545.1, read as the reverse complement.
TTTTGTTGAAAATTGAACTATTTTGTTAAAAATTGAACTATTTTGTTAAAAATTGTACTATTTTGTTTGGAGATTCAACTGTTTTGTGGAAAATTTAACTATTTTGTTAAAAATTTAACTATTGTGTTGAAGATTGAACTATTTTGTTAAAAATTTAACTTTTTGTTTCAAATTTTGTTAAAAATTTAACTTTTTGTTTCAAATTTTGTTAAAAATTTAACTATTTCGTTGAAAATTATACCATTTTGTTGAAAATTTAACAATTTTGTTAAAAATTGAACTACTTTGTTGAAGATTTAACTGTTTTGTTAAAAATTTAACTATTTTGTTGAAAAATTAACTATTATGTTGAAGATTTAACTATTTGTTTGAAAATTTGACTATTTTGTTAAAAATTGAACTATTTTGTTGAAGATTTAACTGTTTTGTTGAAAATTTACCTATTTTGTTGATAATTTGAATATTTTGTTGAAAATTTAACTATTTTGTTGAAGATCTAACTATTTTGTTGCAAATTTACCTATTTTGTTTAAAATTAAACTATTTTGTTAAAAATTTAACTATTTTGTTAAAAAATTAAATATTTTGTTAAAAATTTCACTATTTTGTTGAAAATTTAACTGGTTTGTTGAAAATTTAACTATTTTGTTGAAAATTTAACGATTTCGTTATAAATTAAACTATTCTCTTGAAGATTTAACTGTTTTGTTGAAAATTTAACTTTGTTCTTGAAAAACTAACTATTATGTTGAAGATCTCACTATTTGGTTGAAAATTTAACTCTTCGGTTAAAAATGGACTATTTTGTTGAAGATTTAACTGTTTTGTTGAAAAGTCAACTATTTTGTTGAAAATTTAACTATTTTGTTGGAAAATTGAATATTTTGTTGAAAATTTCCCTATTTTGTTGAACATTTAACTGTTTTTTTGAAAATTTAACTATTTTGTTGAAGATTTAACTATTTTGTTTAAAATTTAACTATTTTGTTAAAATTGTAACTATTTTGTTAAAGATTTGACTATTTTGTTGAAAATTCAACTAGTTTGTTAAAAATTGAACTATTACGTTCAAGATTCAACTATCATGTTTAACATTTGACTATTTTGTTAAAAATTTAACTATTTTGTTGAAGATTCAAATATTTTGTTCAAAATTCAACTATTTTGTTAAAATTGAACTATTACGTTGAAGATTCAACTTTTTTTTTGCAAATTTAACTATTTCGTTAAAAATTTAACTATTTTGTTAAAATTGCAATATATTCCGACTTGAAGTCTTAGTGTTTGTAAGTGCTCAGAAATATTTTAAAGTGCTCCGTTTATTAATATTTGTCCAATTTTTACAGATTTAAATTTCTATTTGATTAAATCAAAGTCTTCTAATTGAATGTAGATTGAAAATTAAAAGTTTATCATATTTTGATTATTTTGATTATCGATATTTGATTATTGATGTACAATTTAAAATTTGAAATTTCTTGGTTTCAGTGAATGTAAGGAAAAATAAGGAGTTGTGAAATTTTTAAAATTAAATATTGTTTGTATTTCACACTAGACATACTAGACATGCTAGACATACTAGACATAATAGACATACTGGACATACTAGACATAATAGACGCACTAGATATACTAGGCATTCTAGATATACTAGACATTCTAGATATACTAGACATACTAGACATACTAGACATACTAGACATACTAGGCGTACTAGGCATACCAGCTATGGTAGACGTGCAAGGCATACTATACATACTAGACATAATATACGTATTATGCATACTAGACATACTAGACATAATAGACATACTAGACATACTAAACATACTAGATATACTAGACATTCCAAACATATTAGGCATACTAGACGTACTAGGTGTACTAGGAATACTTGACATACTTGACATACTAGACATAACAATCGTATTAGATTTACTAGACATACTAGTCATAATATACGTCCCAGGCATACTAGACATAATAGACTTACTAGACGTACTAGACATAATAGACTTACTAGGCATACTAGATATACTATACATACTAGGCATACTATACATACTAGGCAGAACATACATAATAGACATACTAGGCATACTAGGCATCCTAGACATAATATAAATTCTAGGCATACTAGACATGTTAGACATGTTAGGCGTACTAGACATAATATACATTATAGGCATACTAGACATGCTAGACATACTAGGCGTACTAGACATAATATACGTACTAGGCATACTATACATGCTAGAAATAATAGACATATCAGGCATAATAGACGTACTAGGTGTACTAGGCATACTAGACATACTAGGCATAATATACAAACTATACGTACTAATCTTACTAGACATACTAGACGTGGTAGACATACTGGACATCCCAGACATACAAGACATAATAGACGTGCTAGACATACTAGGCATACTAGGAATACTATGCACACTAAGAATACTAGGCATAATAGGAATACTAGGCATACTAGACATACTAGGCATACTAGACATACTAGACATACTAGTCACACTAGACATACTAGACATACTATACATACTAGACATATTAAATACAATGCAACCTTAAAATTCCAATTCGATTTAAAATTTGTAAATTGAATAATAAAATGGTCATTTATTTGTATTCTATTTTGGTTTGAGTATCCATTCTGAAAATTGAATGTAGCCCCTTGAAAGCGAAAGTTACGCCCTTGTGAGATGAAACTAGTTTGGCAATTGCCTGCATTCTGGAATATTTACCTGTTCGCTCAGCAGGTGTTTGGGGCACCAGGTCAAAATCCGGAGCAGACTTTTGTCAGAAAGTCGGTCGACGTCAATGGAAAATAATAGCAGGTTCCGAAGGTCCCTTTAAGTGGAATGCACTTCCATGAAAAATTGCATAATTTCTACCACCTTGCTTAGAATTCTTCAAATGCTTTTTAAAAGGCGTTTAAATCTACCAAAATAGGCATTCAATAGACTTTTTCAATAGAATCGAGAATTTGAACATTTGAATCGGCTATTTATAATCGGCTATTTTATTATTTATTTTAATTTATGAGTGCTAATTATATTATAAATTACTTAAAAATTTATTTCTGGGGAATGTGGAAAAGTTGTGGCATCATATCAGGATAACCCTTAATTTAAAAAAATACAGTGATCACTATTGACTACAATGAAGGGATTGAATGTTTTTAAAGTTTTAAAAATTACAAATTTTGTTCAATATTACAATACTAAAATTTGTTCTATGGGTTCTGTTTAAATGAAAAAAACACACAACTATTTTTCCAACGTGAAACCTTTTTTTTAATTAAGTTACTGCAAAATAGTTCAAAGATGCAAAATTAGCGTTAGAAAAGTCATAAAGTTTTTGTTTTAATTTGGGAAATTAAAATTAAGTTTCTCTAAATGAAATGAGGAAATATTATGTAGGAGGTACTTTTGTAAATTTGAAATAAGTGTTCCATTGATTGTTTTAGGATCATGATTTGTATATTAGTGTTTTTTCGTCCCTTTTAGGCAAAAATGGTAATTTTCATTACATTTTAATTTAAGGAAGCTCATAATTCTTCAAAGGATTATTTTTAGTCAGTGATTTTTTCATTAAACAATTTCCGAAATAATATTCAAGCAACCGAAACTTTTTTATGAAGTGCCCCATGGAAATTTCTAAATAAATTTTAAAAAAGCCACACCATTATGCAACTTGGCGGGATTATATCATTTATCTCCTATATCTGGTTTCTTACTAAAATTATTTTGCGTATAAAATTCATTCAACAAATTTCTGTAGAGCACTTTACAAACTTTTTTTACATATTTTATTATAAATATTTTTTCAAGAATTACTTGGCCAACTTTGATTTCACAAATTCCTATAGTTTTACTTGACAGATTTCTTGCGTCGTAGATGTTCTTGGTGGGATTTAATGGGATTTTTTTTATTAAAAAAAGTAAAATAATTTAAAAATGAATTTAATTATATAAATTGATTATTTCTTCATTTAAATTGTATGGTACAATGTTATTCAATTGAAATTTTGATTAGATTTTCCCATTTCAAATAAAAATCTAATTGTTGCTAGATTTACTGAACTTAACCGATACTTTATTTTCTATACGATTTGATAGAAATAGATCATATTCTTCGGAATGAAAATGCAGTATTGTTGAACTATTGTAAAAAAATTTAATTTTTTTTCATGTGCTCACATCTGCAGCCTAATCTATGTAACCGATTTACATTAATTTTTAATGAGAAATTTGTAGTAACATGTTCTCGATGCACATTGCAAGAATTTTTGATATCTCAAATATTTTTCGAAATCGTACTATTTATTTCATTTGTGCATTCTCAATTTTTTATACTTTTTATATACCTTTTATATATTGCAGATTTTCCAAATTTTTTACTTTCTCTCAAATTTTTGATGAAAATGAGGTGAATAATTAATTAAAGTTACCAACACTAATTTATGAAACAATTTATTATTATTTTAAATAATATTATCCCGAATAATGTTAGAAAGTTTCGATTTTGTCTGAAATTTCAAATTTTTGACCACTCTTCATACAGAGTTTGGTTATAAGTATCGAAATTTAACAAACATAATTGTTAAAACAAATTATTATTTTTAAAAACTGTCTTCTTCTATAGTGATGCCAGATAGTTGCGGTTTTTTTCTGAAATTTTCCACTTTTTGTCAACTTTTTATTTACTAAGTACAGTAATAGTTAATGAAAGTTAAAAAATATAATTTTTTCAACGACTTATTGTTGTTTATAATTATTTGAACTTTTCGTCAACTTCTTGCTCAGTGAGTTAATAATTATTGCAAGTTAGGAACAAATAATAAATATTAATATTAATTCAAACAAAAAGGCTCTTAGTAACTTCTTCAAGGAAAATTTATATTCAATATGGTCCATACAGGAATTGTGAGCTATATATCAAATATATGTTTTATTTTAGAAAAATATATACACGAAAATGAAAGAAATTGTTTGAAATATGATTTTTCTCTAATGTTTATTTATTATTTGTTCATAACTAAAGAGGCAAATCGAAGGTAAACATTTCAGAAAAACCGAAAATTTCTAGCACTTATCTAAGAGGAGATAACTATAAAAAATAATAAATTGTTAAAAAAATTAAATTTGTTAACTTGCGTTAATTATTACCTTACTAAGTGAAAAATAGACAAAATTTTAAGAGTTCAGAAAAAACTGCAACTATTTGGCGTTAATAAAGATGAAGATAGTTATAGACAATAATTATTTATTTGAAAAATTATTTTCGTTGGACCTGATTAATTATTATGTCACTCCAAGTTGAAAATAGACAAACAGTTGAGAACTTCAAAAAACTGGCAATTATCAACAATAATAAATGGTTTAAACTATTATTTTTGTTAAATAGAATTAATTTTTACTTTACTCTTATTGAAAAATGGATAAAAAGATAAGAATTTCCTTGAAAAAAAATGCAACTATCCAGCACTAAAATAGAAGAAGATAGCTATAAGCAATGATTATTTGTTTAAACATTTACTTTTGATGAATTGAATTCAATATTAACTCACTTCAAGTGAAAAATGGACAAATAGTTGAAAATTTCAGAAAAAAACTCAATTTCTGGCATCTTTAAAAGAGAATATTATTGAAAATAATAATAAATCATTTGAACAATAAGTTTGTTAACAATATTCAACTATTACATTAGTCTAATTGTAAATTGGACAAAAAGTAAAAAATTTAGAAAAAACCGCGTCGTTCTATCGCTATTCTAAGAGAAAATTGCTAAAGACAATAATAAATTGTTTATAAAATTCATGTGAACATCTTATTATCAGCATACAGTAGTATTCCATGTATTGAAAACAATCTGCTCAAAAAAAAAACGCAAAAAATCATAATTAGCGCTAAAAACCCGAAATACACATTTTTCCACTCCTGGTGTTTTTTGGGATCCTATAGAAGAGACTTATGGAGGTGGTATTCAAAAAGTAATATTTTATTTGAATGCTTTGGCTAATTGTGAAGAGAAATGTTGAGTTTCAACTGCATTTAGCTAATATTGACGTCCTTCACCACGACAACGTACCTGCTCATTCATTGCAACTTATTCAGTAATTTCTGGTTAATCACTGTCTGACACAACTTGGGCAACCCCCATATAGTCCTGACCTGATTTTGTGATTTTCAGCTGTTTCCCAAATTGATGTATCCTTTAAAAGGAAGAATATTTCAAGATGTAGAGGAAATAAAGCCGAATGCGACAACACAGCTGTTAGCTATTCCGATAGGTGACTTTCAAGAGTGTTCGCATGAATGGGAGGATAGCTGAAAGAAAGTTTTGGCTTCCAAAGAGGATTAATTTCAAGGGGAAATCATCGCCATTGACCAGAATCAAATCTTACAACATGTGCGCTCATGGCTCTCGTCAGCTTTAGATCCATTTTTTTCGAAAAGCGGTTTTTCGAAGTTCCAACTTTAAAAATACCCCGGTGACTTGTTTTACAACCCAAATTGCTTGTCATGTGCCTAAAATACCAAGAATTAGTTGGGCTTTCAGACCCTACACGTAAATACATACCGATTATGGTGGCGCTCCTAATGCTGACATCTACAAATGCAAATCTAAATGCTAAAACTCCCAAGGTCATTCATTTACCAAAATACTGTGTTTGTTTCCGTAAGTGGGAGAATCGCTGCAAGAAGGCTGTTGCTTCTAAAGGGGATTACTTTGAAGGGAAAATCATCACCATTAACCAGAATCAAATCTTACATGTGCGCTCATGGCTCTCGCCAGCTTTGGATCCATTTTTCTCGAAAAGCGGTTTTTCGAAGTTCAAACTTTAAAAATACCCCGGTGACTTGTTTTACAACCCAAATTGTTTGTCATGTGCCTAAAACACCAAGAATTAGTTGGGCTTTCAGAACCTATACGTAAATCCATACCGATTATGATGGCTCTTTTAATGCGGACACCTTCAAATGCAAATCGAAATTTTTAAATTCTCAAGGTCATTTATTTACCATGATACTGTGCCTCTTTCCGTAAGTGGGAGAATAGCTGGAAGAAGGTTGTTGCTTCCAAAGGGGATTGCTTTGAAGGGGAAATCATCATCATTGACCAGAATCAAATCTTACATGTGCGCTCATGACTCTCGACAGCTTTAATCCCATTTTTCTCGAAAAGCGGTTTTTCGAAGTTCCAACTTTAAAAATACCCCGGTGAAACCCAAATGGTTTTTGTCACGAGCTTAAAACACCAAGAATTTGTCCGGCTTTCAGACCCTATACGTAACTCCATACCGATTATCATGGCGCTTCTAATGCTGACATCTATAAATGCAAATCTAAATGCTAACACTCCCAAGGTCATTCATTTACCGAAATACTGTGTTTGTTTCCGTAAGTGGGAGAATGGCTGGAAGAAGGTTGTGGCCTCAAAAGAGGATTACTTTGAAGGGGAAATCATCACCATTAACCAGAATCAAATCTGACATGTGCGGTCATGGCTCTCGTCAGCTTTGGATCCATTTTTTTCGAAAAGCGGTTTTTCGAAGTTCCAACTTTAAAAATACCCCGATGGCATGTTTTTCAACCCAAATGGTTGGTGATGGGCTCAAAACGCCAAGACTTTGTTCAGCTATCAGACCCTATACGCAACTCCATGCCGATTATTATGGCGCTTTTAATGCGGACACCTACAAATGCAAATCTAAATGTTAAAACTCTCAAGGTCATTCATTTACCAGAATGCTGGCTCTTGTCCCGGAAATGAAAAATAAGTTCTTATCACAATTACACCCAGAGCTTTCCATTTGCAAGTCGTTAAGATTTGTCGTAAAAGAATGATAACGACCCCCTCGAGAAATATTCGTAGAATCGGGAGATTCGTGGCAGAGGGATGGCATGGCACATAATATAATATAAGGTGGACGCGCGCATTCTGGCACGCATGGCAGTTTTCGAGATGGGTATTTGATAGGATGTGGACACGTAGAGTACGTATGTGCGGCGACGGGGTAGATTAGGATGATATAATTACGACATTAACATAAGTCACCGGCAGAGGCAGAGACAGCCGCGGAATAATAATTGTGTCGAACACGTGTGCGCCCTCGCGAGTACTATACGCCAGAATTGTTTCTCTTTTTATACTGTGCTATTTCGCTTACTTCTCAAATGCTTCTCGTTCTGAAGGAACTGCGCAGACAGGGTTGATCTTAAAAGCTGAGATACCCATCATAATGTCCAGAGATTGCCAAGCCCACGAATCGAGCCTTCGTGATCCCAAGAAGAATTACCTTTCCATCCAAATTTACGATGGGTATAAAAAACCTGGGTATATGAGACTTAAAGGAAATGTGACAAAAATCTATACTATCTTATTTCGTAGTGAGTCAGTTGTATTCAAATTATAGATGATCATGATCGATCCTATATTATTTTGAGCTGATGACCCTCAATTGAGGTAAACTTCCCGTGGTTAGGACACAGAAAAAACTAGAGGTACGAAGCGTTGCAGGTAATCGTTAAAGCAGGTTAATAGCTGACTAATCCCAACTGAGGTTAACTTTCCGTGATTAGGACATGGAAGAAACTGGAGGTACGAAGCGTTGCAGGTAACCGTTTAAGCAGGATAATAGCTGATTAACGCAAACTGAGGTAAACTTTCCGTGGTTAGGACACAGAAAAAACTAGAGGTACGAAGCGTTGCAGGTAATCGTTTAAGCAGGGTAATAGTTGATTAATCCCAACTGAGGTAAACTTTCCGGAGTCCGCTTGAGATATCTGCGATTCACCACGGAAAGTTTACCTCAGTTCAAAGTAACCACCTTGCATTTAGTGGGCTTCGCACCAAAAAATACGGTTCATAACAGTGGGAGGTGGGGGGGGGAGGGGCGTCGGTCGAAATAACATTAGAAACTTATATAACGTTTAGTACGTTTCCTAATAATAAATTTTAGAGAATTTTTTGAAAGATTGGCCTGAAACTGTACAGTTTAGTAATAACTTAATAAGTTCAAAAATGACTTTCATATTTAAGACGTGACACTCTTTCTGGCATTTCCCTATTTTCCCTTTTTTCAAGAATTCTTATTTTTTCCCAAGTTTTAAAGAAACTTGGCCTTTTTTCTCGTTTTTTCACTGCAATGGAAACTGAATTAAAAAAGTCAATAAAAATCTAACTATTTTTCATACAAATTCGTATTTTTTGGTTGAAATTTTTAGTATATTGTTAAAAATGCAATTACGTTGTTGAGATTGTTTATTTTTTTGTTAAAAAGTCAGCTTATCGGTTAAAATTTTAATTTGGTTGAAAATTCATTTCTGTAATTTCTCATTAAAATATTTACCTACTTGTTTGAGAGTTGAACTACTTTGTTGAAAATTAATTTTTTTGTTTGAGGATTCATCTCCTTGGTGAAAAATTTGACCATTTTGTTGGAAATACATTTAACTTTTGGTTGAAAATTAATTCTTTAATTTAAAATTGAAGTATTACGTGTACAGCTGAAGAATTTTTTGTTTTAGTGAAAAATTTAGCAATTTGGATGAAAATTTATTAATTTGTTGGAAATTCGTCTTTTCTTGGTAGAAAATTTATCTTGTTGAATACGAACTCAACTAATTTTTCGAAAATTAATCTCTTTAGGATAAATTCAACTATTTTTGAATAAAAATAAATTTTTTTGGTTGAAATATAATCCATTATATTTTGGTTTAAAAATAGTTAAAAAAATAGAAAAAAATAGAAAAAAATAGTTAATTTAAAAAAAAATTTTTAGATTTTTATCCGATAATTAAAATTTTCAACCGTGAAGATTATAATATCTTTTACGGTTGAAAATTTTGATTATCGGATGAAAATCTAATCATTTTTTTGTAATTAACTATTTGGTTTCCAATTTATGTACTTTGTTAAAAATTGTTTTTTTTTTGTCAAAAATTAATGTTCTTGGTTAAAAAATGATATTTTTGTTCCAAAATTAAAGTATTTATTTGACTGTTTAACTCTTTCGTAAACAATTAGTTTTGTTGTTGTAAATTTATCATTCAAGTGGAAAATTCATTTCTTTTGTTGACAACTTGACTATTTTGTTGAAAATTCGTTTTTATTTCTCATAAATAATATTTTTTGAATAGAAATTTAACTATTCCATATTTAGCCTTAAATTGATATTTTTAATTGAAAATTTATCATCTTCATTCATTCATTCCGATTCAGTTCAAAATTCATCTCTTTGGTTAAAAATTTAATTATTCTGTTAAAAATTCTTCTTTTCGAGTTGGAAATTCAACTATTTTGGTAGAAATTATATCTTTTTGGTTATAAATGGAACTATTTGGTTAAAAATTAATCTATTTTAATTTAAGGTTAAACAATTTTGTTGACAATTTAGAATTTTTCGTTGAATTTACCTGTTTCCTATTTAGATCAAAATCTTTATTTGTTAAAATATCAACTATTACATTTTTCGTTCGAAATTCAACTACTTCATTGAAAATTTTTGTTTTTGCGTTGCTTAAAATTCATGCATTTTGCTGATCATTCATTTTTTTGGTAGGAAATTCATTTTCCTTATCCAAAACTTAAACATTTAGTTAAAAATTTATCTTCTTGGTTGAAAGTTGAACTACTTTCTTACAAATTAATTTTTTTATCTGAAAATTCAGCTATTCCATTTTTGGTTAGAAATTCACCTTTTTTGGTTGAAAATTCAGATATTTGGTAGAAAGTTTAAGTACTTTCCTGAAAATTGATTTTATTTTGAAAATTCACTTATTTGATTAATTATTGAACTATTTTGTTAAAAATTCTTCTTGCTTTCGTTCTTAAAAATTAATTTTCTCTCTTAAGGCTTAACTAATCCATTGCTATTGCTTGTTGGGAATTTGTCCTTCATAGGTTGAAAATTTATATATTTGGTAGAAAGTTCATGTATTTTCTTAAAAATTCCTGTTTTATGGCGAAAAATAATCTTCTTTGTTGAAAATTCATATTTGAGATTGAGAATTCAACTATTTCATTAAAATTTTGTCTTTTTTGATTGAATTCAACTAGGTGAAAACAGTTTTGTTTTTAAATTAATTTCTTTTTCTTGAACTGAAAATTTAACTATTCATTTTTTTAAACTCTTTTTTTTTGTCTGAACTTCGACTTTATTGTTAAAAATTCTTCCTTTGGAATTGAAAATTCATCTTTATTATTCGACAATTATCTTTTTTTTTTGCAAATACACCAGTATAGGTGATTGAAAACGCAACTGTTTTCAGTTGAATTCTGATCATTTTTGTTTTGAAATTCGACCATTTGGTTGAAAATGCATATTTGTAGGTTAAACATTCAAGTATTTGCTAAAAAATACAACGATTTTTGTAAAATTTTTCATTATTTTGTTGGAAATTCCTTCATGAAATCATTGAAATGTCTGAAATCTATCCGAAATCTTTTCGAAATATTTGAAATCTTTGTGAAATCTTAATGAAATCTTTGGAAAATTTTTGCAATCTTTGTCAAATCTTCGTGAAACCTTTTAAATTTATCTGTGAAATCATTTATATATTTGCGAAATATTTAAAATCTTTGTGCAACCTTTGAAATCTACTGAAAATTTTTCCGAAATTCTTGTCAAATCTATGAAAACCTTTGAGATATTTTTGAAAAATTTGGTAGTATCTGTGAAATTATTGAAATCTTTAGGAAATCATTGTGCACTCTTTAAAATCTAACTTAAATCTTTGTGAAACAATTAAAGTCTCTGTGAAATCTTTTAGGTCTATCCGAAATCTTCGCGAAACATTCTCAACTTTTGTGAAATATTTAAAAAATCAGAAGATTTTTTTGAAATTTGGAAATATTTTTGGAATATTTGGTAATATTTGTGAGCATGTTGAAATCTTCGGAAAATCATTGCAGTCTTTGTGAAGACTTTTAAATCTATGCTAAATATTGTAAATCTTTGGGAAATCATGGAAATCTTTGTGAAATCTTTGAAACCTATCTGAAATATTTGAAATATTTGGGAAATCATTGAAATCTGTGTGTAATATTTGAAATCTATCTGAAATCTTTGCGCAATATTTGGGAAATCATTGAAATCTTTGTGTAATCTTCGAAATCTATCTGAATTCTTTGAAAAATATTTGAAATATTTGGGAAATCATGAAAAATTCTGTGAAATCTTTGTGCAATCTCTAAAATCCATCTGAAATCACTGCGAAATATTTGAAATATTTGAGAAATCATGGAAATTTTTCAAATATTCTGTAATATTTGTAAATTATTGAAATCTTTGAAAATTATTCAAGTCATTGTATAATCTTTGTTCATTCTTTGAAATATATCTTAAATCTTTGCGAAATAATGGAAGTCTTTATGAAATATTTTAAATCAATCCGATATCTTTTCGAAATATTTGAAATATGCGCAAAATATTTATGAAATCTTTGGTAAATTTTTGCAATCTTTGTCAAATCTTCGTGAAATCTTTCATCTGGAATCTTTGCGAAATCATTAAAATCTTTGCACAATCTTTGAAACCTTCTGTAAGTCATTAAAATCTTTGTGAATCCTTTGAAAATTGTTGCGAAATATATTAAATATTTTTGAAATATTCGGTCATCTAAATCTATCCGAAATCTTTGCGAAACCTGTGAACTGTTTGGATGATCATTTAAATCTTTGTGCAATCTTTAGTAATATGAATCTCATATCTGTACTTATTATCTATTATGTACTATTTATTGTTTATTCATTATTTATGTTCATTTTTTACATAGTATAATATTATCATACTATGTACAAATTGTACCATTCAATATTATAAGCCTATGCTCCTGTCCCCCTCTAGAAAGAAGGCTCCGCCGCTTCCGCAATATTGAATCTGTCACTCATAATCTTCGGCATATTTCAGGATCGTAAGTTTTCCTAAATATTCGTGGGTCATCTGAGGTCAAGAAATGCAGAGAACAGTGAAGATTTGACTTTCAGTAGCCAACATCCATCCCAACAAACCAACCGGAGGAAGATGGACGGCTGGCTGGACGAACGGACATGATTCCCTGGAAATCGAGCGTGGGTGTCTTTATGCCTCTCATCCACATGGTTGACTGTATACATGTGTGTGAGGAAGAAAGACACAACTGGCATGAAAAGCCTGCTAAAGAGAGATGAGACGATTTTCCTCTGGACAAGTAGAGAGGAGAGGAAGGAGAGACGAGAGACACAGAGGGAACTTGTTATGCTTTGAGAGATATGGTGAAGGCCTGCGGAATACATAATTTTCTAAAGACAAAAATGCTGCGGTCGTGCCACGGCGTAGTCACATTTTTCCTTGTTTCACGAAATGTTCAGCTCGCTTTCCTCCCTTTTGCTCCCTTTCCCTTTCTTTCGTTACTCTGGTCTTTTCCCTCTCCTTCCTTCATAATCCCCCTCTTGTTTCTCTGGTAATGTGCCGCGGAATGAGAAATGTTTTGTAAAAAATGTATCCGCATCTTCGTGTTCCACCTACCGCTGCCCGTAAAACGCGTGCGTACCTCGTTTTATCAGTAAAAATCGTGTAATGCGGCTAAGCGTGGGACGATTTCCTTGTTTAATTAGTCACTCGAAGCATGAATGCTTAAATTTATTATTTCGTCGTTTCCGCAACTCTTACGTTCATAATTCACTGAGCTATCATTATTTCCAGAAATTTCTGCATTGATTTGTTAGATCAAATTGCTATTCATTGCAACTGATGTTTAAATAGGCGTGAACCTAATATTTCGTATAAAAAATTAATCAATGCTGCCTAATGTACGTCCCTTTTCTAGCTTCCAGTTAAACGCAAATCTTAAAACAAAATTGATACGAGTAAATCTCTGGTTTAGTTCTTCTTGCAAGAGAAACTAAATAGGCTAAGATGTTTGTAATATACAGTCGCAACAACTGTTGGTAATTTTTAAATTAGAGTTTAAGATTTGCTGATCACTATCAAAACAAATTCAGGATTTCTAATTGTCCAGTAAGGAACAGTAAAATTCAAATCAAATGTCATCCGTAATGTCCATTCCCTTTGCAGCATCAAGTTAAACACAAATCTTGAAACAAAATTGACACAAGTTTATCCCTCTTTTAGATATCCTTGAAAGAGAAACTAGTGTCTTCTTTAATCATTTTATTACCTCAAGGTTGATATTATAATATATGCTATTTTTCTCAAATCTACATTGTTTATCTAAAGCTTCTTCAGAGCTGCATAATGTCTAACTGAATAGGCTAAGGTGTTTGTGATATACACTCTCAACAGCTATTGGTAAACTTTAAATTAGAGTAAAAGATTTGCTGATCACTATCAAAACAAATTCAAGATTTCTGATTGGCCAATATAGAAAAGTAAAATTCAAATGAAATTTCATCCTTAATGTTCATTCCCTTTCCAACATCCAGTTGAACACAGATCTTACAACAAAATTGACTCGAGTTTATCCCTCTCTTGGATATCATTACAAGAGAAACTAGTGTCTTCTTTAATCATTTTATTACCTCAAGGTTGATATTATAATGTATGCTATTTTTCTCAAATCTACATGGTTTATCTAAAGCTACTTCAGAGCTGAGTAACTTCCATCCCTTTTCCAACATTCAGTTAAACACAAATCTTAAAACAAAACTGATACGAGTTGAACTCTTGGCTCGTTCTTCTAACCTTTGGGTAAGATCTTCACATAAAATTAACAACTGTGTTTTTATTTGTTTTGCTTGCATACCTTTTGATTGATATTTTTAAACATATCTTTTTATAAATTTGCATTATTTTTCTTTAGGTTCTGCAGAACCTTCCATTCCCTTGCCATCATCCAGTTAAACACAAATCTCAAAACAAAATTGATACAAGTTTATCCCTGTCTTAGATATTCTTACAAGAAAAAACAGTGTCTTCTTTAATTTTTTAATATCTCGAAATCAATATTCTAAAGGATTTAATTTTTCTGAAATCCACATTGTTTTTCTATAGATTCTTCTGAGCTGCGTAATGCTCATTCCCATCCCTTTTCCAGCATCCAGTTACATACAATCTTAAAACAAAATTGATGCAAGTTGATCTCTGTGTCTTTTTTAATTTCTTTTAAACACTCAACACTAATATTGTTAAATAGATATAATTTTTCTTAAAACAGGTTCTCATTTGTTCTTAGATCTTGCAGAGCTGCATTATGTCTATACCCTTTTCAGCATCCAATTAGACACAAATCATAAAACAAAATTGTTACAAATTGACCTTTAGGTAAGATCTCATAAGATTAACTACTGCGTTTTCTGATTTTTTTTAATACCTCATAATTGATATCTTTAAACATACCTTTTTATTAATCTGCAATATTTTTCTTTAGATTCTACAGATTTTCGTAATATCCATTTTAAAGTATCAAAAACGAACTTCATCATCCTTTTTGATTGAAAATTCTACTGTTTTGTTGAAAATTTATATTTTTGACTTCAAAATCTAACCATTTGATTGAAATTTTCTTCCTTTTTTTATTAAAAATCAAAATAAAAAATCATCTGTTTTTGTTAAAAATGTGCCTGCTTGGTCAGGAATTATTGTTTCGGTTGAAAATGAACCACTATTTTACTATTTTACTATTTGGTCGAAAGTTGTACTACGATGTTAAAAATTTAATTTTTTTTGTCAAGATCCATTATTTTCGTTAAACAATTATTTCTTCAGTTGAAAATATAACTATTTTGTTGATAAATAGTTTTTTTCTTGATCAAAAATGATCATTTTTTACTACAAAGTTTTACTATTGTATTTTTGGTTGAAAATGTATATTTTTGAGTTGAACATTGAATTATTTGGTTTAAAATTCTGGTTTGAAATTTGACTTTTTTGGTAAGGAATTCATCCCCATGGTTGAAAATTTAATTATTTGTTTCAACATTCGTTCAATCTGTTAAAAACTCGAGATTTTGGTTAGAAAATTCTTCTTCTTGGTTAAAAATTAAACTATCAATTTGGTTCAAAATTTATGTATTTTGTTGAAAATATGTCTCTTTTTGTAGAAAATAATATGTTTTTGCTAAAAACGCAACTGTATGATTGAAAATTAACCGTGTTTAGTTAAGAAATCAAGTATTTTTGATGAAAATTCGTATGTTTTTGTTCAATTCAACTGCTTTTGATTTTAAATTAAAATCATTTTCGGTTGATTAATGAACTATTACAATTTTTGTTAGAATTTCATCAGTTTAGGTCGAAAACTCTACTCATTGGTTGAAAGTTGGAATAAAAATTTAACTATTTGGTTGAAAACTTCATTCGTGTTTTTGAGTAAAAAACTAATTTTTTCGGTTGAAAATTTATCTTTTGGCAGATAATTCAATTAATTGGTTAAAAATTCAACTGTTTTGTAAAAAACACCTCTTTTTGGCTTGGTAATTTAACATTCTGGATGAAATTTTTTTTCTTCATTCACTAACAAAATTTTCGTAATTGAAAATTCAATTCTTGTTCAAAATTCGTCTTTTTGAATTCAAAATTCACCTCTTTTAGTGGAAATTTCGTTTTCTTATCAAAACGAAACTGCTTAGTTTAAAATAAATCTGTGTTGATTGAGGATTCAATAATTTTTTTGCAAATTCACCTTTTTTGTTCAATTCAACTGTTTTTTATTTGAAATGAAAATTCTCTTTTGATTAATATATCAAATATTACTAGGTTATTTCTTCTTACAATATAAAATAGCGTCTTTTTAGTTTATTTTTTAAACCTTAAAATTGATATTGTTGAATTTATATAATTTTTCCTCAAACTGGTTCTTGTTTTTCCTTAGATTCAGCTGAGCTGTCCATCCCATCTCCAGCATGCAATAAAAAATAAATCTTGAAACAATATTTTTGTATACATTTCCAAAGAGGAATTAAGAGGCTTTCTGAATTTGAGAAAATGCCTCAAAATTGATATTTTAAAATATATACAATTTTTCCTAAATCTGATTCTTGGTTTTCCTTATATTCTGCTAAGCTGTGCGTAATATCTATCCCCTTTCCAGCATCATATTAAACACAAATTTAAAAACAAAATTGACACACGTTGATCTCTGGTTTGATTCTTCTCACAAGAGAAGTTGGTATCTTTTTTAATTTTGTTGAGTACCTCAAAATTGATATTGTTAAATATCAGAAATTTCCTGTTCTGTCAAAAGGATGTTTCTTGATAGAGATAGAATTTCCTTTCAAATTGAAGGTTAAAAGGTTTGACATTTATCTGAAAAAGAATCTTTTTGCAGCAATCATTATACTTTTTTGACAAACTTGATCTGATATTGCAAATAAATAATTATGTTTGTGTACAAATGATATTCACGTGGTTCGAAAAAGGTTTCAAGACAATTTTTTCTCTCAGTGCTACATTCTGCTAGCGTAATGACCATTCCCTTTCTATCATACAATTAAACACAAATCTTAAAACAAAATGGATACATGTTGATTTTTGGGTTACTCCTTCTTGAAAGAGAAGTTAGTGTCTGTTTGATTTTTTTTAATACGACCAAAATGATATTGGTAAATGCATATAAGTTTTCTTAAATCTGGTTCTTGTTTTTCCTTCAATTCTGCTAAGCTGCGCGTAATATCTATTTCTTTCCAGCATCATTTTAAACACAAATTTAAAAACAAAATTGATACGTGTTGATCTCTGGTTTCATTCTTCTTACAAAAGAAGTTGATATTTTTTTTAATTTAGTTGAATACCTCAAAACTGATATTGTTAAATATCAGAAATTTGTTCTTCTGTCAGAAGTATGTTTCTTGATATATAATATCCTTTCCAATGTATGGTTAAAATGTTTTTCATTTATCTGAAAAAAAAAATCTTTTTGCAGCAATCAGGAAGATGCATTGGTCTCATTTCTAGCGTAATGACCATCCTCTTTCCAGCATCCAATTAAACGCAAATCTTAAAACAAAATGGATACGTGTTGATTTTTGGGTTACTCCCTCTTAAAAGAGAAGTTAGTGTCTGTTTGGTTTTCAATAATACCAACAAAATGATATTGTCAAATACAACTATTTTTTCTTAAATCTGGTTCTGGCTTTCCCTTCAATTCTGCTAAGCTGCGCGTAATATCTATTTCTTTCCAGCATCCTATTAAACACAAATTTAAAATCAAAATTGATACACGTTGATCTCTGGTTTGTTTCTTCTTACAAGAGGAGTTAGTATCTTTTTGAATTTTGTTGAGTACCTCAGAACTGATATTGTTAAATATCAGAAATGTCCTCTTCTATCAAGAGGATGTTTCTTGATATAGATAGAATTTCCATTCAAATGTATGGTTAAAAGGATTTTCATTTATCTGAAAAAAAATCTTTTTGCAGCAATCAGGAAGATGCATTGGTTTCATTACTAGCGTAATGACCATCTTCTTTCTAGCATCCAATTCATCCAATTAAACACAAATCCTAAACCAAAATGGATACGTGTTGATTTTTAGGTTACTCCTTCTTAAAAGAGAAGTTAGTGTCTTTCTGATTTTTTTTAATACCACCAAAATGATATTGTTAGATACATATAATACATATAATTTTTCGTTAGATACATATAATTTTTCTTTAATCTGGTTCTTGTTTGCCCTTACATTCTGCAGAGCTGCCTAATGTTCATCCTTTTTTCAGCATCTCTCTTGATCTCTGGTTATTGGCTTTTGCGTCTCTCTTGATCTCAAACATAGTTGAGATCCCTAACTGATTTTAGTGGTTTCCCTTTGACTTTTTGACGTCTTACAAGGGCCGACAGCCATTCACATACTTCTGTAACCGCGCGAGCCAGCTCCATAACTAACCTCGGCCAACTCGAGGCCCAACCCCATAACCTTGTGAGCTGAAGTGAGATGAAGGAAGAAAGTGAATGAGAAAGAGAAAGAGGGACAAAACCCATCCCGGCAAGAAAATGCTACCAGCAGACGATCCTCCCATGTTTGATGCTTTCCCAAATCTTCCGGTTCACCAGGCCTCAGAAGGTGCTTTAGAATCCTTAATCTTCTGACAAGTGCCATTACCATACACCACTCGATGCTCTTTTTCAAGTATGTTTACAATTATTATTCTCTTCAAGAGGTTCTTCAAGTTATTTGGATTTCTAGTCCAATCTGTTTTATTTAAGAATCAAAAGAGGTACCTTACTTTTTGTGTGGTCTGGTTTATTCACTTGCTCAAGATATATTTTAAGTTATTATGAAGAATTTTTGTATCGGCAAGGAAAATTTAAAACTAGGCGATAGGATCGTTGCTAGAGTTCTGAAATGCCCAAGAATTTATGTTGAGCAAACGCTCTTGAGAATATGCTCAGCATTTAAGCTGCAACAGAGCATTCATGGTGTTCTTAAGAGAATTCAAAGCATTTATTGTTTAAACATTCTAGAGTGAAATAGACGTATACGTTTTTAAATTATAGAGTTGCTACAGGTTAGGTAATTTCAGAAGGTCAGGGAATGTTAGGGAAAACCTGACAGGGTCAGGGAATTTTCGGTATACTATAAATTTGAAGTTAATTTCATGATTCTTTCCAACCTGCAGGGTTTGCTTATGAATGATTCAAGATTTCTTCTGATTGAGCTTACATATTTCACCTCAATTTTCTTGAAAGAAGTCTATCTTTTTATTTAAATTTTTGTAAACAGAATGTTTTGAATTTTAGCAATTTGTAGAAATCCATTAAAATATTTTGGATTGTTTTATCTTCCTTATTGGAAAATTTAATAATCTAAATATATTGGTTTTAGAATCACCCGGAAATTTTTTCATTGCTGTTATTCTTGTCTCTAATGAGCCGAAAAGTGAGTTTGATTGGAAATTTATTTTTTAATTGTGAATAATTCTCTTGCTTATTTTGCGAAAATTGTTCATGAAAATTCATTTTTTTTTTTGTTGAATTCAACTATTTTTGGTATAAAATTAAAATCCGTTTTGATTGAAATATCAGATATGATGCTTTTTGTTGAGAATTCATCTTTTTTTTTGTAGAAAATTCAACTACTGACTCAAAAGTGGAACTACCTTTTTTGAAATTCACTTATTTGGTTGATGATTCATCATTTTAGTTGAAAATTCGTCTTTTTCGATAGAAAATTATTCCTCTTGTTCAAAAATACATTATTCTGGTTGATAGTTCAACTATTTGGCTGAAAATTACACAACTTTGTTAAAATGTATACTATTTTGTTAAAAAGTAAACATTTTTGTTGGAAAATTGTTCTTTTTTATTCAAAATTCCTTTAAAAATTCAAATATTTGATTGGAAATTCGTGTTCTTTGTTATAAATTCATCTCTATTTATAAAAAAATTTATCTTATTGGTTGAAAATTCATCTTTTTGGTTAAAAATTAGTTTTTTTTATTCTATTATATTTTATTGAAAATTTGACATTTATGGGAGAATATTTAATCTTCTTGGTGAATAATTCATCTATTTGGTTCAAAATTCCTTTAAAAGTTCAAATATTTGGTTGAAAATTCGTGTACTTTGTTATAAATTCAGCTATTTCGATAGAAAATTCATCTTATTGGTTGAAAATTTATCTTTTTGGTTAAAAATGAGTTTTTTCCTATTCAGAATAATTTTTGAACTAAAAATTTAATTGTTCCATTTTTTGTCGTAAATTTATCATTTTTGATAGAAATTTATCATTCTTAGATGAAAATTATGCTATTTCGTTGAAAATTGACTTTAATTTTATTGAAAATTAATTTTATTACTGAAAATTTAACTATTCTATTTTTAGTTGAAAAATTATTTGTTTTAGGTGAAAATTCAAGTGTTTGTTGAAAATCCGTCTTCTTTTTTTTTTACAGAAAAGTTCTCTCATTAGTTGAAGCTTCATCTTTTTGGTTGAAAATTCATGTCTTTGGTTGAAAATTTAACTGTTTTGTTGAAAATTTTTTTTTTATTAGTTGAATGTTTATAGTCGCATCGACTGCCAGGGTCATTAGCGACTGTACTGTAGGGTTGATTAGTTGAATTTTGAATGAAAAAGTTTATTTTCTACCAAGAAAGATGACATTTCTACCAAAAAGACGGATTTTCTATAAAAAAAAACATTTGAATTTTCAACCAAAAAGGATAACTTTGTAACTAAATAGTTCAATTTTTTAACAAAATAGTTGAATTTTTTAACAAAATAGTTCAATTTTTTAACAAAATAATTCAATTTTCAACAAATAGTTGAATTTTCATGCAAAAAAATTAAACTTCAACCAAGAACAGTTGCATTTTCAACAAAACAGTTGAATTTTCAACCAAAAAGTATGATTTTTTAACAAAATAAATGAATTTTTGATAAAATAATTCAATTTTCATAAAAACAGTTGAATTTTCAACAAAAATATAAATTTTCAACAAAAAAGTTCATTTTCATCCAAACAATTGAATTTTCAACTAAAAAAATATGACATTAAAACAAAATATTTGAATTTTTAATGAAATAATTCAATTTTCATAAAAATGATTGAATTTTCAACACTAAAATATACATTTTTAACAAAAAATTTTAAGTTTCATTCAAAAAATGGAATTTTTTACCCGAAAGTATAACTTTTAAACAAAATAGTTTAATTTTTAACAATATAATTAAAGTTGCAATCAAGCAGTAAAAGCTTTAACCAAAAGAGATGAATTCTGTACCAAAAATATATTAGTAGACTTTTCAACCAAAAAATTTTAACCGAAAACAGTTGGATTTTCTTATTAATTTCTATTAATTGAGTTTGCATCTGAGAAAAAAAAAACAAGAAAATGGGGAAGTTTATTTAAAACAAGGAAAAAAGAGGAATTTTTGAAAAAAGGGGAAAAGAGGGAAATATCGGGAAGAGCGTGAAGTCAATATTAATGTCTCTCAAGCATTTTTATTTATTTGAATATCATTCCTGGATATTTACAGCAAAGTTTTAGCAACTGATAGCAACACCGGTAGCAGCAATTTAGAGCACAACACGTGAAATGCAGAATTTCAGTACCAGAAAGTCGTTAGTGCGTAAGCATTTCGGAAACTAACTTCGTCTATGACCGCGGTGGGCAGGGTGGGCAGAATGTTCAGGATAGGGCTGAATCCGATACACGAATTAGATCTCTCGTCCCTTCGAAATGTAATATACGTTTCTGCGGATTCAAACTCCTGCTTGGACATTGATTTGCGGGTAACGGGGCACAAATATCCCGCCCAGCAGTAAATTCTCATACAAATTTACCTCCGTATTTTATCTCAGCTCAGCGCTCTCTACTCAGTACATCCATACGTAGACGAAATATACAATTATAAAAATTGTAATGAATTATATAAAATATACGCTTTGTGAGACTCTTTTAGGGAATTATTGTTACAAATTGAGAAAAATTGAGAAGAATAAAATACTTTGAAGGAAGAAATTGTTTTATAAATGTACATTGATCAACAGGAAAGGAGGTAAAACTACCGAGTTAGTCAGCATGAGAAATAGCAAGGGTGAAATGCTATATGATACAGACGGAATACTAGACACTTTAAGAGACTCTTTTAAGTAATTATTATTACAAATCTAGTAGAATTTCTGAAGCTACAGTCGGGATCAAAGTGAAATAATTGAGACAATTTTTCCAAAGATTAGTACCTAATTAAATTATAATAAAATATTTTCAAGGAAGCAACTGTTTTATAAATGGACATTGATCAATAGGAATGGAAGCAAAACTACAGAGTTAGCATGAGAAATTGCGAGGGTAAAATGCTAGATGATACAGACGGGATACTAGACGCTTTGAAAGTCTCTTTTAAGGAATTATTGTTACTGCTTGAGAAGAATTTCTGAAGCCAAAGTCGGAATCGAAGTGAAATAATTGAGACAGTTTGTCCAAAGATGAGTACCTAATTAAATTACGATGGAATACTTTCAAGGAAGCAACTGTTTTATAAATGGACGTTAAAAAATATGAAAGGAAGTAAAAGTACAGAGTTAGTCAGCATGAGAAATAGCAAGGGTGAAATGCTATTTGATACAGGCGGATTACGATAAAATACTTTGTTCGTGCATTCGTTGGAAAATTCGAAAATGGAACTATTTTGGTGGAAAATTTGACTGTTTCGAGAATTATATTCAAATAAATTATTCACAAGATTTAGGGTATTTTATAGGATTTTAAACATTTAAAGTATTTGAAGATATTTCCACAATTCTTTTGTTTTTTAAAGAATTTTAATGATTTTCGCATATTTTTTCAATATCCCAGAAAATTTGCAATTAACTTTGACGATTTTAAAGGATTTTGAGTATTTTTAAGAGGTTTTAAAATTTTGGGGCATTTTTCATGATTCGTTGAGAATTAATTTTTTTGGGTTAAGAAGTCAACTACTTGGTTCAAAGACGATTTTTTTTGTAAAAAATTAATTTGGTTTGTTTTGCAGATTCATTATTATAGTTAAAAATTCAAATATTTAGTCGTAAATTTACTTTTTTGTTGAAAATGTAAATGTTTTGTATAAAATAAGTCTTTTTCGGTCCAAAATTCAACAATTTGGTAGAAAATTAACTTTTTTGTTGACAACGTAACTACTTTGGTAGAAAATTAAACTATTTGGTGAAAAATTAAAGTATTGTAAAATTTAACAATTTGGTTGCAAATTCGTTTTTTTGTTGTTTAAAAATTAATGTTTTATCTGGAAAAGTAGCTATAACATTTCTGGTTAAAAATTTATCCGTTATAAGTTGAAAAATTGAATATTTGGAAGAAAATCCGTGTATTGTGTTGAAAATACGTCTATTTGGGTAAAAAGTTATTCTTGTTTGTTGAAAATTCATCAGTTTGGTTGAGGATTCAACTATTTTGTGAAAAATTCGTTTTTTAAGATGAATTAAACTGGTTTCCTAATTCATAGCAATTAAATTAATTCGTAAGAAATTAAACGTGTCAATATAACTCACCAAAATTTATTCAACGGCAGACTTAATAGCTCAAAATGCTTTAAAAAAAAGAAAATAGGAAGCAACTGTTTTATAAGTGGACGTTAATCAATATGAAAGGAGGTAAAAGTACAGAATTAGTCAGCATGAGAAATAGCAAGAGTGAAATGCTATATGATACAGATGAGATACTAGACGCTTTGAGAGATTCTTTTCAGGAATATAGTAGCATACAACACGATACGTTAAAAAACTCAATCGAGAGAGTCTGTGCCTCTGAGGTTAGGGATATAAGTAAGAACCTAATTGAATTACGAGAAAATACTTTGAAGGATGCAACTGTTTTATAAATGGACAATAATCAATATGAAAGGAGGTAAAAGTACAGTTAGTCAACATGAGAAATAGCAAGGGTGAAATGCTATATGATACAGACGGGATACTAGACGCTTTGAGAGACTCTTTTTGGGAATATAGAACATGATAGTTAGAAAACCCAATTGAGAGAGTCTGTGCTTCTGAGGCTAGGGATATAATTAAGAACCTAATTGAATTACGAGAAAATACTTTGAAGGAAGCAACTGTTTTATAAATGGACGTTAATCAATATGAAAGGAGGTAAAAGTACAGAGTTAGTCAGCATGAGAAATAGCAAGGGTGAAATGCTATATGATACAGACGGGACACTAGACGCTTTGAGAGATTCTTTTTAGGAATATAGAAGTATAGAACACAATACGTTAAAAAACTCAAACAATTTATTCAACGGCAGACTTAAGAACTCAAAATGCTTTAAAAAAAAAAGAAAATAGGGTGATTTTTCACGAAACTGTTTTAGCAAACAGTTGACTTTTAAACCCAAAAAGATGAATTTTCAACAAAAAAGTTAACTTTCAACCAAGAAAGACGAATTTTTAACACAATAGTAGAGTTTTCACCAAAACAATTAAATTTGTAACCAAATAGTTAAATTTTTAATAAAATGATCAAGTTTTCAAAAAAAAAAGAAAAAACTTCAACCGAATAGTTAAATTTTTATACAAAAAAGACACATTTTTCAGAACATTGTTGAATTTTCAAAAAAAGTTAATTTTCAACCAAGAAAGACGAATTTTCAACATAATGGCAATTGATTTTTTAACCAAATGGTACAATTTTAAAACAAAAAAGGTTAAACTTTTACCAAGAAGTTGAATATTGATGCCAAAAAGAGACATTTATTAGAACGTAGTTGAATTTTCAACAAAAAAGTTAGTTTTTAACCAAGAAAGACGAATTTTTAACACAATAGTGGAATTTTTAACAAAACAATTTAATTCTCAAGCAAATAGTTGAATTTTTAACCGAATGGTCAAACTTTCAAACAAAAAAGATTAAACTTCAACCGAATAGTTGAATTTTCATGCAAAAACGACACATTTATCAGCACATTGTTGGATTTTCAAATAAATTTAATATTCACCCAAGAAGGACGAATTTTCAATCTAAAAGGACAAACTTTCGATAAAAACAAGCGAATGTGTAACAAAACAGTTGACTTTTCAACTAAGAAAGATGACTTTCCAACCAGAAAAGATTAACTTTCTATTCAAAGAGACGAATTTTCAACAAAATAAACGATAAATGTTGGGCTAACCCACGTACCCTCACTGTCCCGAGATCCACACCTTCTTTGTCGAAGAGGGCCATTCTTAGAAACATGTCCAAGAATATAATAAATAGCTACGACGACATTGTTGAATTTTCAAAAGAAAAGTTGATTTTCAACCAAGAAAGACGAATTTTCAATCCAAAAAGACAAACTTTCAATAAAAAAAAGCGAATGTGTAACAAAACAGTCGACTTTTCAACTAAGAAAGATGACTTTCCAACCAGAAAAGATTAATTTTCTATCCAAAGAGACGAATTTTCAACAAAATAAACGATAAATGGTGGGCTAACCCACGTACCCTCACTGTCCCGATATCCACACCTTCTTTGTCGAAGAGGGCCATTCTTAGATACATGTCCAGGAATATAATAAATAGCTACAAGAAGATAACGCATCGAACAAGCCAAAAGACACATTTTTCAGAACATTGTTGAATTTTCAAAAAAAAAGTTAATTTTCAACCAAGAAAGACGAATTTTCAATCCAAAAGGACAAACTTTCAATATAAAAAAGCGAATGTGTAACAAAACAGTTGACTTTTCAACTAAAAAAGAGGACTTTCCAACCAAAAAATATTAATTTTCTATCCAAAGAGACGAATGTTAACAAAACAGTTGACTTTGCCACCAGAAAGATGACCTTTCAGCAAAATAATTGAACTTTCAACAAAATAATAAAATTTTCACAAAATAGTAGAATTTTTACCCAAATAGTTGAATGTTCAACAGAATGGTCGAATTTTCAAGCAAAAAAATTAAACTTCAACCAAGAACAGTTGAATTTTGAAGCAAAGAAGATGCATTTTTTAGATTAGTTTTCGACAAAAAAAGATGATTTTTCTGCCAAAAAAGATGAATTTTGTATCCAACAGGACGGATTTTGTATTTATATATGCATTAATTTAATTAATTAATTATGCTAACAGTTCTGCTCTTAATCATTTTATTGTAACCCGTGTCGTGTTTCGAAAAATTTTATTAATTTATTGGTAATGTTATTTTCTCATGATTAAAACAAAAAATACACGTCCTATTAAAAATAATTTATAACAAATGTGTCCATCTTATTTCAGATGATGATTAATGATGTCTTAATGATGTCTTAATATGTCAGATGTCTTAATCAGATATCGTTTCTCAAAAAAAAAAATTTTTAATGTTATTTTTTACGATTATAATAAAAACTACACGTCCCATCAAAAAATTATTTATAACAAATTAGTTCGTCTCTTTTGGGTGACAAATAATTCTGTGACTTCAGCATATGATGTTGGTTTAAAGAAAATTAATTTTCAACCGAAAGAAAAGGAAATTGAAAAAAATAGTTAAATCTTCAACCAATAAAATGAATTTGTAAGAAAGTAGTTCAACTTTCAACCAAGTAGTTGAATTCTCTAACAAAAAAAATTGAGTTTTAAACAAAATAGTAAAATTTTCAGCAAAATAATTAAATTTTCAACCAAATAGTACACTTTTTGAGCAAAAGAGATCAATCCGGAACCAAAAATATATTAGTAGACTTTTCAGTCAAAGATAATTAACTTTCAACCAAACATAGTTGAATTTTCAACAAAATACATGAATTTTTAACTGAAATCGATCAATTTTTAATCAAAAATGAAACATTCGAATTTTCTTCGAAAAAAAAATTAAATAAAAAAAAACAATTTTTATTAAAATAGTTCAATCTTCAGCCAATAACATGAATTATTAATAAATTAGTTCAACTTTAAAGGAAGGAGTTGAATTCTTTACCAAAAAGATAATTCGTGAACAAAATAGTTGAATTTTCAACAAAATAATTAAATTTTCAACCAAAAAGTCGAATTTTTTAGCAAAAAAAAAACAAAAATATAGTAGTAGATTTTTCAACAAAAAAAAGTTTGATTTTCTTATTTATTTCTATTAATTCAGTTCGCATTTAGGCGAAAAACGGTCAATTTTTCACAAAAAATGGAATAGCTAAATTTTCATTAAAAAAAAAATAATTTTCGAGAAAAAAAAATAAACTAATTTCCAAATAGTTGAATATTCAACCAAAAACTCGAGATTCAACCAAAAATGGAATAGTTATTTGATTTTTAGTTTAAAAAATTAATTTAAAAAAAGAAGCCAAATAGAATTTTGAAGGTCGTTAAATTTATAACACAAAGATTAATTTTATCTCAAGATAAAGAATTTTACAACAA
This sequence comes from Andricus grossulariae, assembly GCA_011634705.1. Classification (NCBI taxonomy): domain Eukaryota; kingdom Metazoa; phylum Arthropoda; class Insecta; order Hymenoptera; family Cynipidae; genus Andricus; species Andricus grossulariae. The sequence goes on along the minus strand of JAABKJ010007545.1, from coordinate 26,690,304 downwards.
AATACATGAATTTTTAACTAAAAACGATCAATTTTTAACCAAAAATGTAATAGTTAAATTTTCATTAAAAATATTACCAACAAAAAGAAAAAATTGTCATTAAAATAGTTTAATCTGCAACCAAGCAGTTGAATTCTTTGCCAAAAAAAGATGAGTTTTAAACAAAATAGTTAAATTTTCAACAAAATAATTAAATTTTCAACCAAATAGTAAATTTTTTTAGCAAAAGAGATCCATTTGCAACCAAAAATATAGTAGTAGATTTTTTAACCAAAAGTTTTTTTTCAACCACAAAAAGTTTGATTTTCTTATTGATGTCTATTGATTCAGTTCGCATTTAAGCGAAAAATGTTAAATATTACACCAAAAATGGAATAGTTAAATTTTCATTTAAAAAAATAATTTTCAAGAAAAGAAATAAACGAATTTTCAAATAGTTGAATTTTCAACCAAAAACTCAAGTTTCAACCAAAAATGGTATATGTTATTTAATTTACAGTTTAAAAAATTAATTTTGAATCGAAATAAAATGTTCAGCTAAAATTTTCTAAGTAGTGAAATTTTCAACCAAAAGATTAATTTTCTATGAAAAAGACGAAAATCCAACAAAATACATAAATTTGAACTAAAAACGATAAGTTGAATTCTTCACCAAAAAAAGATGAGTTTTGAACAAAATAGTTTAATTTTCAATAAAATAATTAAATTTTGAACCAAATAGTAATTTTTTTAGCAAAAGAGATCCATTCACAACCAAAAATATAGTAGTAGATTTTTCCAACTAAAAGTTTTTTTGTCAACCAAAAAAAGTTGGATTTTTTTATTGGTCCAATTTTATTATTCAGTTTGCATTTAAGCGAAAAAACGAGAAAAAGAGGAAGTTTCTTGAAAACAGGGTAAAAAAGATAAATTTTTTTTTAAAGGGGAATAAGGGAAAAAGCGAAAAGTCTGCAACGGGTATAGAAATTTTAGTAGTGAGTAATATTATTATACGTTTAAGCCAAATCCCTTTCGGGTAATTAATTAACTTTATTTGACGTTCGAAAATGAAGAATTTTTCTTATTTTTTCGAATTTCTTGCTTAATGATTCCAATTTTGTATTATTTCTAACAAATTGTTAACTAGATTTGTTGGGGTTGCAAAAACGAATGAGAAAGAAGGTCGATATCAAGAAGAAAAGGGAAAGTTGCAAAGGGGTGAGATAATTATTATCATTGGGATTTATGTGAATGTAGGGATTACGTTCTCCCTCGTGTCCACTGTCGTGAAACTACAAGAAACTATTATTGCATTGCGTTGGTTGTTTTGCGTCTCCTTGATCCTTTGGGATGCCACCATAAATCAGGAGAGTCCAAGGAGCAACCACTATTTATACTTTTAAAAGAAAAGAAAGCTCCTCCTGCGCGAGGGGAATCAAATTTTGTTTTCAAATTCAAATCTTCGCGCACGATAAATGTTGGGCTACACAGTCCAAAATGTTTATTTACGTTAATTTTGAGGCCAATGTTCTTCATTCTTGTACAGTCGAACCTGGATTTAGCGCCCGTTTTGGGGCTGACCTTGACGCTAAATCCAGACTCCCTACTGCGCGGCGTCAATTCTCGGAAGGGCAAAATCCAGGGCAGCTAAATCCAGGTCTCACTGTATCCAGTATGCTCAACATTCTTAGCAATTCTTCGATTGACTCTGCCGTAACAACCTTATCATCTGCGAACACTAATGACTAACCCACGTACCCTCACTGTCCCGAGGTCCGCACCTTCGTCGAAGAGTGTCATTTTTAGACACTTGTCAATGAATATAATAAATTGCTACGATGAAATAACGCATCGAACATGCCAAAAGAGACACTTTTCAGAATTTAGTTGAATTTTCAACAAAAAAGTTTGTTTTCAACCAAGAAAGATGGATTTTCAATGAAAAAGGATAAACTTTCAATGAAAAAAAGCGGAAGTGTAACAAAACAGTTAACTTTTCAACTAAGAAAGATGACTTTCCAACCAGAAAAGAATGATTTGCTATCCAAAGAGACGAATGTTCAACAAGATAAACGATAAATGTTCGGCTTCACAGTCAAAAATGTTTATTTACGTTAATATTGAGGTCCATGTTCTTCATGCTTGTATTCACTTTGCTTAACATTCTTTTCAAGTCTTCGATTGACTCTACCACAACAATCTTATCATTTGTGAACGCTAACCCACGTACCCTCACTGTCCCGAGTTCCATAACATAACGCAGCGAACATACTAAAAGGCGCATTTTTCAGAACATTGTTGAATTTTCAAAAAAAAGTTAATTTTCAATACAATGGTTGATCCTTTAACAAAATAATTAAATTTTCAACCAAAAAGAGTTTTCAACCAAATGGACAATTTTCAAAAAAAAAAAAAGATTAAACTTTAACCAAGTAGTTGAATTTTCATGCCAAAAAGAGACTTTTTTCAGAACGTAATTGAATTTTCAAGAGAAAAGTTTTTTTTCAACCAAGAAAGACCAATTTTCAATACAATAGTGGAATTTTCAACAAAACAATTTAATTTTTAACAAAATAGTTCAATTTTTAACCAAATGGTCAAATTTTCAAACAAGAAAGATTAAACTTCAACCAAGTAGTTGAATTATCAAGCCAAAAAGAGACTTTTTTTAGAACGTTGTTGAATTTTCAACAAAAAAGTTCGTTTTAAACCAAGAAAGATGGATTTTCAATCCAAAAGGACAAACTTTCAATAAAAAAAAGCGAATGTGTAACAAAACAGTTGACTTTTCAACTAAGAAAGATGACTTTCCAACCAGAAAAGATTAATTTGATATCCAAAGAGACGAATTTTCAACAAAATAAACAATAATTGTTGGGCTAACCCACGTACCCTCATTGTCCCGAGCTTCACACCTTCATCGAAGAGGGTCATTCTTAGACAATTGTCCATGAATATAATAAATAGCTACGGGGCATAACGCATCGAACAAGCCCAAAGACACATTTTTCAGAACATTGTTGAATTTTCAGAAAAAAGTTAATTTTCAACCAAGAAATACGAATTTTTAACACAATGGTTAATCTTTCAACAAAATAATTAAATTTTTAACCAAATGGTCAAATTTTCAACAAAAAAACTTTATCCAAGTAGTTGAATTTACATGCCAAAAAGATTGTTTTCAGAACGTAGTAGAATTTTCAACAAAAAAGTTTGTTTTCAACCAAGAAAGACGAATTTTCAACACAATAGTGAAATTTTCAACAACAACAAAAAATCCAAGAACACGACTTTTCAACAAAACAGTGGAATTTTCGACTAAAAAGAATAACTTTTGAACAAAAAAGTGAATATTTAACAGAGTAATAGTATTTTTACCAAAATATTTGAATTTTTAACCAAATAGTTTAATTTTCAACATAGGTAAATTTTCATCTGAAAGGTCCAATTTAAAAAAAAATCAATCTCGAAACAACAACTAAAGGGTTTTAGTTCCAATCCAAAAAGACAAAAAATTTTTAGAAGACAGTTGAATTTTCAACAAGAAAGATTAATTTTTTAATAAAAAATTTCATTTTCAACCAAGAAAGATAAATTTTCAATCCAAAAGGACAAATTTTGCTATTCAAAACAGTTGAATTATCAACCAAAGAAGATAACTTTTTAACAAAATAGTTAAATTTTTCACAAAATAATTTGATTTTTATCTAAATAGTACAATTTTTAACAAGAAGAGAATAATTCTGAACCAGAAATATAGTAGTAGACTTTGTAACCAAAAAAAATTAACTTTCAACCAAGAATAGTATTATTTTCTCATTGGATTCTATTTATTCAGTTCGTATTCAAGTGAAAAAAATGAGAAAAAGGGAAAATTTCTTGATAACAGGCAGAAAATGAGGAATCCTTCAGAAAAGGCTGTTGGTCACGCACGACTAAGCAAACATTAAATCCGGTCTCATTCCATCCAAGTTCCAGTAAAGTAGAATTTTTAACAAAAAGAGATGAATTCTGAACCAAGAATGTAATAGTAGACTTTTCAATGGAATAATAAAACTAACAGTATAATTAATCTATTTTAAAAATTGTCAAGCCAAAAGACGACCTTCTTACAAAACAGTGGCACTTTCATCACGAAAAGTTCAATTTTAAACAAAAAAGTTCATTTTTCCACAAAATAATTTATTTTTCAACTGAATAGTACAATTTTTAACAAGAAGAGATTAATTCTGAACTAGAAATATAGTAGTAGACTTTGCAACCAAAAATAATTAACTTTCAACCAAGAATAGTAGGATTTTCTCATTGGATTCTATTGATTGAGTTTGTAATCAAGCGAAAAAAAACGAGAAAAAGGGAAAATTTCTTGATAACAGTGAGAAAAATGAGAAATTCGTTTAAAAAAGGCTGTCGGTCACGCACGACTGAGCAATCATTGAATCCGGTCTCATTCAGTCCAAGCTCCAGTGTAGTAGAATTTTTAACAAAAGGAGATGAATTCTGAACCAAGAATGTAATAGTAGACTTTTCAACCAAACAATAAAACTAACAGTAGAATAAAACTATTTTAATAATTGTCAAGACAAAACACGACCTTCTTACGAAACAGTGGAATTTACATCACGAAAGTTTAAATTTTCATAAAAAAAGTTCATTTTTCCACAAACTAATTTATTTTTTCACTAAATAGTACAATTTTTAACAAGAAGATATTAATTCTGAACCAGAAATATAGTAGTAGACTTTGCAACCAAAAATAATTAACTTTCAACCAAGAATAGTAGGATTTTCTCATTAGATTCTATTGATTCAGTTTGTAATTAAGCGAAAAAATATGAGAAAAAGGGTAAATTTCTTGATAACAGTGAGAAAAATGAGAAATTCGTTTAAAAAAGGTTGTTGGTCACGCACGACTGAGCATTCGTTAAATCCGGTCTCATTCAATCTAAGTTATAGTGTAGTAGAATTTTTAACAAAAAGTAATGAATTCTGAATCAAAAATGTAATGGTAGACTTTTCAACCAAGCAATAAAAGTAAGAGTAGAATAAAACTATTTAAAAAATTGTGAATTCAAAAGATGACCTTCGTACAAAACAGTGGTATTTTCATCACGAAAAGTTAAATTTTCAAGAAAAAAGTGCATTTTTCCACAAAATAATTTATTTTTTAACTAAATAGTACAATTTTTAACAATAAGAGACTAATTCTGAACTAGAAATATAGTAGTAGACTTTGCAACCAAAAATAATTAACTTTCAACAAAGAATAGTAGGATTTTCTCATTGGATTCTATTAATTCAGTTCGTAATTAAGCGAAAAAACGAGAAAAAGGAAAGTTGATTGATAACAGGGAGAAAATGAAGAATTCTTTAAAAAAAGGCTGTTGGTCACGCACGACTGAGCAATCATTAAATCCGGTCTCATTCAATCGAAGTTCCAGTGTACTATAATTTTTAACAAAAAGAGATGAATTCTAAACAAAAATGTAATAGTAGAATTTTCAACCAAACAATAAAACTACGAGTAGAATAAAACTATTTAAAAAATTGTCAAGCCAAAAGATGATCTTCTTATAAAAAAGTGGCATTTTCATCACGAAAAGTTAAATTTTCAACAAAAAAGTTCATTTTTAACCAAGGCAGATAACTTTTCGAGCAAAAAAGATGAATTTTTAATCCAAGAGAACGAATTTTCAACCAAAAAGTGGATTCAACCATAATTCTGGTTAGTCTAACCAGAAAAAATAGTAAGGGCATATTTATCCAGAATTCGGGTTGATTTAACCAGAGATTTTTTTGATTGAACAAAATAGTTGAATATTCAACAGAATAATATTTTTAACATAATATTTGAGTCAATCTCCAACCAAAAACCAAAGGGTTGAATTTTCAAGCCAAAAAGACGAAAACTCTTTAGAAGAAAGTTGAATTTTCAACAAGAAAAATTGAATTTTTTAACAAAAAAGTTCATTCTTAGCCAAAAAAAGATAAATTTTTAATCCAAAAGGACAAATTTTTTATCTAAAACAGTCTCAAAAACAGTTGACTTTTAAAATAAAGAAGATAACTTTTTAACAAAGTGAGGAATTATTTCAAAAATGGGAAAAGAAGAAGATAGATAAATAAATAATATTATACATGAAAATAAAAATATTTATTGAAATATTAAAAATAGTATAACTTATTATATGTTACTAAACCAATTCGTAGAAAAGATAATAGATTGGTACGACTATCTCTTTAAACAATTTTACGAATGTTTTATTTATTGGAAATATGTTTATAAAATTATTCTGATTTATAAAAAAATCCTGCCTGGTCTCATATTCAAACCAATTGATCATAATTGTAAATTTTACATATATTTATAACATTTCGAATATTAGAAATACGATATTTGAAAATACAATATTTGAATTACGCGGAGAATTCTCTGAAATTAGTAAGTGTACTCATTATTGAATAATGATTAAAGCAATTATAGCACTTAAATAAATTATTTATGAATTTTCCCTATTGGTTCAAAGATTATGATGAATTTGTTATACTTGCAGCTTTTACTAGCAAACAATAATAAAAAATTACGAAATTTAAACATAAATTTTATGCTCAATAACAACTTGTTGAAAATGTGCAAAAAGATGTTTTTTTTTTATTGAGTCATATGCACACATTTGAAAAAAAGTTGAATATGTCGAGCCTGAAATTTATTCAGCGGAAAAAACTTTTGTCGTGATTTAGGATTTTTGGGATTTCATTTTTTTTTTGCGATTTTGGAATGTTGTGAACACCAAGACAAAAAATGTTTCCCATGAATAAAAAATAATAACAGGTTTCTTTGGTTCAAGCTGAAGAAATTTCAGTTTCGAATCAATCCAAAAAAACATGTTTTTGTACATTTTCAAAAAATTCTAGATAACACCAAATTTGTTTTTGAATTTTGAAAATTTCCAATTTAAAAAAGAGAACAGAAGATATTAACCGATTTCAAAATTTTTGTTCTCTACTTATTTTGGATGTCGATCCACAAATTGCTATCAAATTGTGTATTTAACTAATTTTATTTTTTTATGATTTTTTTATATCACTGTGAATGGATTTCCAACGACCTAAGTATATATTCAATTTTTTAAATAAATTATTTAATACCAGAAATCATTGGAAAATTATTTAAAAATATAACATTCCATAACAAGGTTGTTTGTTCTTTTCGACACGTAAAAAAAAATGTTTAATCTTTCCTTTATTTTCCCCTTTTTCGTGAGAAAATTACCCTATTTGCACTTTATTGAACTCATTTTGCGCTGTGATCTCTGCAATAATAAAAAATAAATATGATTCACAACAAATTTGCATGTTAATAATAAATTATTATAAAAAACATTTATAAATTTAATAATAAAATGCAAATATAACGATGACATAAATTATGTTGTGTCGTCGAGTGGAAGGAGGCGAAAGAGTAAAAGCCAAGCGACGTCCTGACGCCACTGATACCGACGCCTTGATATTGGCGAGCATGTTGCGCATGCGGCCTTATTACGCGAAATTTCCGAAACTTGTCAACAAATCTTATTCACTCTTTTTGGCTTCCAGTCACTACCCACTCACTCACTCTCGTGTGCTTTATTCAATTTTTAAATTCTGGGTGCATAATTTTTTTTTTCTGTGCGCAGTGACAATTTGTAGTGAAAATGCATAAACCAGAACAATTAGTTTCCGAACCGGTTTCTACTGACACAGTTTTAAATGAGAGGTGAGCGAAAATTATTTCAATTTTACATTTTAGGAACCTATTTCGATTAATTTTGGATTGTCCATAAAATACGTTACCAATTGAATGGGTGGGGGGGGGGAGGGCAAAAAAATACGGGCAAAGGTACAGTTCAATACTAACTTAATAAGTTTGAAAATTACTTTCATATTTAAGATTTCATACCCTTTCCCCTTTCCCCTATTCCCTTCTTTTCCCCTTTTGAAAGAATTTTTTCTCCTGTTTTCAAAAAATTTTCCTTTTTCTCGATTTTTCGTTTAAATTTTCGTTTTGGTTAAAAATTCGGATATACTTCTGAAAAGGTCATCCAAGAATATTGACTTGATACTTGGCCTAGGTTTCCTTTTAGACTCTTGTTGAACACACTGAAAAGTCTTTTTGGCGCAGATCAATATAAATTAAGTTATTAATAATTTTGACTTTTTTTTTTAAATAGTTTTTTTTCACAATCTCGAAAAGTATTGATTTTAGAAAAAAAGTTGTTGACACAAGTTGTAGATCTCGTCGAAACACATATTTTTTATATTTATACTTTTTTCCAAAATCAATATTTTTCGAGAATGGGATGCGTGTTTTTTTTGGCAATGGTAAAGGGTCCGGTATGAGTGGTGGCCCAAAAAAAAAATGAAAATTCACTTTTGTCATTTTTCTCGAAAAAAATTAATTTTAGAAAAAAGTATGATTATAAGAAATATGTGTCCCGACGAGATCTAAAACTTTTGTAAACAATATTTTTGTCCAAAATCGATATTTTTCGATATTTGCAAAAAAAAAATTCCCAAAAAAGTCAAATTTATTAATAACTTAATTTATATTGATCCACGCCAAAAATCTTTTTAGTGCGTTCAAATAGGGTCTAACAGGAACCCCTAGGCCAAGTATCAACTCAATATTCTTTATTATTTAATAATTTAATAATAATATTTTAATTAATGATAAGAATAACTTAATTAATTATTTTGTTAAAAGCAAATCTTTTTTGTCAACAATTCAACAAATTGGTTGAAAGTTGAACTTTCTTCAAAATGTATCTTTTTGGTTGAAGATTCATCTCTTTGGTTGTAAATTTAACTATTTCGTGCAAAACTCCTTTCTTTTTGGTCGAAAAATAACTTTTTGAAACTGAAAAATTTAATATTACATTTCTGGTTAAAAATTTATCATTTCTAATTCAAAAAGTTAAATATTTAATTAAAAATGTATCCCATTTAGTTGAAAATTCATGTACTATTTTTTTTTTGAGGATTCATATATTTTTCTGAAAATTCGTCTTCTTTCGTTGAGTTCAACTGATTTTTATTTTAAATTAAAGTAGCTTTTGGATGCAATATCAAGTATTACATACAGATTTCGTTGAGAATTCATTTTTTCGGTTTGAAAATTCAACAATTTGGTAGAAAATTAAATTATATAGTTGAAATTTTATTTATTTGGTTGAATACTCAACTATTTTGGTTGAAAATTAAAACTATTTGGTTAAAAATTAAACTATTTATTTGAAAAATTAACTACTTGGTCTAAAACTAACTTTTTTTAATGCAAATTCATAGTGTCACTGTTTTGTGGAAAATTCATCTTTATGGGTAGAAAATCAGTATCTTTATTTTTTTCTTAAATTCATCTTTTTGGCTGTGGATGCAACTATTTTGTTAAAAAATTCGTCTTCATTATTTAATTTTAACTCGTAAAAAATTAGTTTTTTTGTTGAAAATTAATTTTTTCAAACTGGAAATGTAATTATTCCATTTTTGATTAAAAACTTATCTTTTTCATTTGAAAAGACAACTATTTTGTGGAAAATTTTACTATTTTGGTTGAAAATTCGACTGTTTTGTTTTGGGTACAAAATTCAACAGTTTGGTAGAAAATTAAATTATACAGTTCAAAAGTAATCTTTTTGGTTGAAAATTAAATTATTTGGTTAAAAATTATATTATTTATTTAAAAAATTAACTACTTTGTAGAAAATTAAATTTTTTGTTGAAAAAACTTGATTTTTGAAAAAAAGTATGGTTATAAGAAATGTGTGTTCCGACGAGATTTACATCTTTTGTAAACAACACTTTTTTACAAAATCGATATTTTTCGATATTTACAACAAAAAAACTAATTTAAAAAAAATTAAAATTAATAATAATTTAATTTATATTGATCTGTGCCAAAAATCCTTTTAGTGCGTTTAACTAGGCCAAATATCAAGTCAATATTCTTGGGTGACCTTTTCGGAAGTATACCCAAACTTTCTAATATTTTTTTGAGAATTTAATTTTTTTTTGGAAATGCAACTATTTTGTTAAAAGCTTATCTTTTTTTATCAACAAATTGGTTGAAAGTTGAACTACTCTTTTAAAAATGTATCATTTTTGTTGAAGATTCATCTCTTTGATTGAAAATTTAACTATTTCGTTCAAAAATTAAAATATTTGATTATCAGAGTGGAAAATTTAACCCGTTTTTTGAACCGAAAATATAACTATTCCATTTCTGGTTGAAAATTTATATTTTTAATTGACAATTGATCCTTTCTATTTGAAAATTAAATATTTGATCGAAAATTCATATACCAATTTTTTTGTGGATTCAAATATTTTTCCGAAAATTCGTCTTCTTTCGTTGAGAATAAAATTTTTTTTTGAAAATGCAACTATTTTGTTAAAAACTCATTTTTTGTCAACAATTGAACAAATTGGTTGAAAGTTGAACTACTTACTTAAAAATTTATCTTTTTCGTTGAAGATTCATCTTTGGTTGAAAATTTAACTATTTCGTTCACAATTCCTTTTTTTTCTTTTTTTTTGAAACTGAAAATTAAATTATGACATTTCTGGTTAAAAATTTATCATTTCTAGTTCAAAAATTCAAATATTTGATTGAAAATTTTTTATCTTTGAGTTGAAAATTGATGTATTCTATTGAATTATTTTTTTTTTAGAAACTTAATCTTCTTACTGAAAAATTTATCTTCTTTATTTTAAAATTCAATTACCTGGTGGAAAGTTGAACCACTTTATTAAAAATAAATTTTTTCGTGAAGGTTCATAATTTTAGTTAAAAATTCATCTTCAGAGTGGAAAATTTAACCCGTTTTTTGAACTGAAAACATAACTATTCCATTTTTGTTGAAAATTTATAATTTTAATTGAAAATTTATCTTTTCTATTTGAAAATCTAACTATTTGGTCGAAAATTCATGTACTATTTTTTTTAGGATTCAAATATTTTTCTGAAAATTCGTCTTCTTTCGTTGAATTCAACTGTTTTTTATTTTAAATTAAAATAGTTTTTGCTTGTAATATCAAGTATTACATCCAGGTTTCGTTGAGAATTAATTTTTTCGGTTTGAAAATTCAACAATTTGGTAGAAAATTAAATTATATAGTTGAAAATTTATCTATTTGATTGAAAACTCAACTATTTTGGTTGAAAACTAAAACTATTTGGTTAAAAATTAAACTATTTATTTGAAAAATTAACTACTTGGTATAAAACTAACTTTTTTGATGCAAATTCATAGTGTCGGGTGGAAAATTTAACTGTTTAGTGGAAAATTCATCTTTTTGGTTAGAAAATTTATTTTGTTGTGGTTGAAACTTCATTTTAACTGGTAGAAAATTAGTGTTTTTGTTAAAAATTAATTTTTTTCATCTGAAAATGTAATTATTCCATTTCTGGTTGAAAACTTATCTTTTTTATTTGAAAAGTCAACTCTTTGGTGGAAAATTCAACGATTTTTGTAGAAAATTCAACTGTTTTGTGGAAAATTCACGTATTTTGTTAAAAATTCGTCTTTTTGGGTAAAAAATTATTCTTCTTTTTTGAAAATTCATCATATTGATTGTGGATTAAACTATATTGTTAAAAATTCGTCCATCTTGATTCAATTTAACTGGTAAGCAATCTGTTTCTTTTTGTTGAAAATTAATTTTTGAACTGAAAGTGTAACTATTTCATTTTTGGTTGAATACTTTATTTATTTTGGAAAATTTAACAATTTGGTAGAAAATTAAATTATATAGTTCAAAATTAATCTTTCTGATGGAAAATTAAATTATTTGGTCAAAAATCATATTAATTATTTAGAAAATTAACTACTTCGTAGAAAATTAACTTTTTTGTTGAAAAGTTAGTACAAATTTTTAGATTATAAATTCAACTATTTGGTTGAAAATTTATGTAGTTTGTTGAAGATTTGTCTTTTTTTTTGTACAAAATAATCTTTTTGGCTAAAATGCAACTATTAGGTTAACAATGTATGTTCTTTGTTCACAATTCGTCCTTTTAAGTAGAAAATTAAAATCATACAAATCTTTTTTTCCCAGAGAACTGATTTTCGGCACGAGAACTATCTTAAAAGTATTTTATCTTTATAATAATTTTTTTAAACTCAATTTAGAATTATTTAAAAATGTGCGAAAACCATTATTTTTAATGAGTCATAAGCACACATGTAAGAAAAAATTTTACGTTCGACATATTCAACTTTCAGTAAAAAGTGTGCACTCAATAAAAATAAAACATGTTTTCGCATATTTGAACAAACAATCTATATAAGATAAACATTTTTTTTATCGAATTGCTAATTTTTTATTATTGTCCACTAGTGAAACCTGTACGTATAAGATATTCGCCATAATTTTTAAATTATTAGCAACATTTCTTTGGATTTTCAAAAATAAAAATTTTCAAATCAAACAAGAAACCAGAAGATATTAACCATTTTCAAACTTTTTCTCTACTTTTTTCAGATGCCAACCCACAAGTTTATATTTGGCATTTCATTTGCTACCTAATTTAAGGAAATTCTATTTGGTCACTTTTATACAATTCTACATCTTACAAATTTTTTAAAACAATTTTCACATTCATCATATTTTATTATAATTTAAAAAATATCTTCAGCTTCACTCTTGGAAAAAACTACAATTTAAAAGCTATATAATTAAAATGTTCGGTTTCCAAAAAGGTTTCGTTAATACTGGAAGCTTTTTTTCGTGCAATTCTGTTCATCATTGAATTCATCAATTAATTTTAATCCCAAAAGAACAATTGGTTCCTTATTTTCTTTTTTCATATATCAGTGGCATATTAATAAGAAAAATAAGGAATACTACAATTTTTTAAAATTTAATATGCCTGCCGACTTCTCGGACTAATTTTGATTCTGATTAGGTTTCAAGGGATTTAAGAGTTAGCAATAAATTTCGAGTTGTCATGTAGAATCTACATTATCGACCAAAGTTAAATCCTCTAATACAGAAAAATAATTTTCGTCAAGCAGACTAGATGGGGATATAGACTAAAATTTGTAGATTTAAAGAAAACGATCGATAATTACAATCTCCAATGATAATACAGATTGCTATTCAGTCATATGAAAAATCCTCATTTACAGTATTTAATATGCGATAATATTTAACTAATTTTGAAACGAAACCGAAGACGAAATTAAGAAAGATATATTGCAAAATAAATTTGATTGCTTACTTAGTTAAAATTTTTATAACTTTTATCTGAAAATAAAGCGAAAACATACATTCCTAAAGATTTGTTAAATGAACCATTTTTATATTTAGATATTTTTTATCTGGAGTGCGCCTTTAATTTTGCTTACAATTACTTAGGTACATTCAACAATCAAAATATTTTAAGCTACTGCCTTTTTGACTGATTTTTATTTTTGAAATATTCTTTCTTTTAAGCTGAAAATCAATCTATTTATTTTGAAAGTGGAACTAATTTATTAAAAATTCATTTTTCTGTTCAAAGATTCATCATTTTAGTTAAAAATGCATGATATTTTGTGGGATATTAAACTTTACACTTCAATATAAAATATTACATAAATAAATGTATAAAGAATATATATATAAAAATACAGTCAGATGAACTGACGTTTAGGCTTGCATTTCTTGCTAAATTCCAATAAATTGCTTTCTCATAGAGTAAGCTTTGTAACAATGAATATTTTTTGATCTTATGTTTTGACATTCTTCGACATAATTTGAATAATATAAAAATATTATTTGTTGATTTTTCTCCAAAATCGTTTTTGATTTGCGTTTGTTGCAATATTGATCATATATAAAAAATGACCTACGTAAATTCTAATGAAATAACAAAAGTTGAGATTTATTCATTAGACATCGTAAATAAGACAAAAATGAATTTGAAAAATTAGACATTTTTAGGATTTTTTATCACAGTCTTGGTAGCACTGTCGGAACATATAAACCCGATATTTTCGAATATTTTTCAAATATTTCGAACACCGGATTTCGTAGAATGTTTATGACTATCCTTATCCAGAAATATTCATCTTCATTCATTTTTGTGACTTGATTGGTCAGCAGCCTGCGTTGGAGCAGTGTTTCGTGTGTGAAGTCAAGATGTCAGAAGATTAAGTTTGGCCTCCAATCTGTGAGATAACGACTATAAAATAGATTGTACACTCCACAGTAAAGCACCAGAATATTCTTTCGTTAAAATATTAACGACATTCTCTATTAATAACTTAATCAGTTTCTCGTCTACTTGGAAAAAATGAGGCTCGTTTATTCTCTGGTCTTCACCCTGGCAATCATCCTTAATTATATCGGTGAGTATAATTGTATTAAAAATATAGTGATAAGCTTTTGGCAAATAACAATTTGTCTGACTTATACTAATAGACCCATGTGGGAAGCTTTACATGATGGATTGACAATTTTTAAAATTTTTTCAATTTATAATTCAATCTTTTATGAGACTACCTATAAATGAAATTTGAAAGAAGTGATGTGGCCTGATGTGTAACAGCTGTTACAATATGGTGAATCACCGACAGCACGCGTCCGCGACGTCAAAAGAATTCACTAATACGCAGTTTGCTGTTAACCGTAGACGCTGTAGACCGTAAAAGCTTTAAAAATTTTGATTCTGTGTTTTTCAAAATTTATATAATCGATATCATGATTTTTTTTTGTTTAAATTGAAAATATTTTAGGAAACCTGGCCACAAGCTGACTAAAGCTAAAATTCGATTTGTGCACAGCAATTTTTTCTGCCTCACTGTGCGGTGTTAGGTGTGGGGGGGGGGGGTACAATGATCATATAGGGAATTGAAAAATTCAAGAGCTTTAGATCATAGTAATTTTCTACTTTTGTTTCCAATGATAAATTTGATATGAAACTAGGTTTGTGAAGTATACTTATATCAAAGCACAACTTAAAATAGTTTTGAAATTTTAGGTTATTTTTAATATTCAAGATTCACATGTGTCACTTCTATTGAGCTGAAAAATATAAAAATCAAGAGTAGAGTTCAAAATTTGAGAGATGAGGATATTAAAAATCGCTCTAAAGTCTGTCCTACAAAGAATGAGTTCAAATGACTAGCAATTACAATAGATTAAATTTATTCGCTTAAGTTTTGCAGAAATCCTTTGAAATTTTTAAAATATTCTAAGCCGAACGTACTCAAAAAAAGAATTCTCTCTTTCTTGTTTGCAGAGTTTGGTTCACAGTTTGATTGTTTTCCTAATGGTGAACCCATTCCTGGTATTCCTCGTCCCAGACCTGATTTTTCTGAGAGTTTATGTCCTCCTGCCAAGCCTACTCTTGGTGCCAGGTCTAAGTCTCGTAATACCGATCAGCCTCCTGAGAGGCCTCTTGCTCCTGTCGAGTCTCATCTTCGCCTCAGGTCCCATTCGCCACCTGCCATATCGAGGTTTCCTCCTGCCAGATTTATGGCTCTTCCTATAAGGCTTCCTTCACCAGACGGACATGGATGTGGAATAGAATACCTTGAGTCCATTCGGCTTATTGTTCTCTGGAATCCGCACCGGATATTTGAATTTCGAAGATACACTTTTCCTCCCAATAAATTACTTAAAATAAGAACGGAAATGAATACGTATGGGCCTACTCCAGCCCAAGAACAAATTGTATTATCAACATCCAGTGGTGACGTCTTGGCAATTTTGCAGAGTTATAATGTTCTTGTTGGAATATATAAGCGAACTAATGACTGTTACAAACGTTTTAAAATCAACATAGAAAGCAGCATGATTTCCCAACTGAACCCAGAAGAAATTAATGACGCTCCAGTAGGTTTCAACCGCCAAATCACGACCAATTTTATAATAAAGCATGTAAACACCCATTAAACTGCAATCCTCTACACTATACTTTTAATTGTGAAAATTTAACACTATAAAACACATTTTTTGTGATCTGAAGTCGGATCGCAATCTTACATGAAAGTCGTGATTACAGTAAAAAGTCAATGTATTGTGGCTCTCGAGGCTTCAATCTTTCGTCAATGCCCTAGTCAGTCTCTTACCTGAAGAGACAGCAAACACATAAAGCCATACATTTTTTTGTTTACGTTGAATAACACAAACCCATCATTTTTGCACCCTCGTAGAGGATGCTTTATATTCGCTACAATTGAAAAAATTTTTTACTTGATTCAATTGAAAAATGATTCAATTGTAAATTAATTTAATTTTAAATCAATCAAATTCAAACTGATTGTTTTGACCTCTAATATTTGGAAAATGTTGCAAAAATTTCTTCACATACTCCTAATTCAATGTTGATGTAAGAATATAAAAGATTCCTTGCCTCGAAGCGAATCGATGGACCTATAATATGTATACATGCTTTTTTAAATAAGGGACTTCATAGTTATTTGTAATATTTTAATTTTCAATTTAATAGTATACTTTGTTATTCCCGTAACTCAATGCAATTAAAATATTAACCATTCACAATTCAACTATTTGTCACGAAGTTTTGTATTTCTTTGAAAATTCTGCTGTTGTGGTCAAAACTGATACATCTTTGTGGGTTGAAAATTGGTCGAAAAGTGAGTATTCAGCTGTTTCGTTAATAACTAGTACTTTTTCATTGAATTCATCTAGTAAATAATTCATTTTTTTTTTGTTTTGTTATTAATTAGTTTTTTAACTTAAATTCAACTATTGAATTCTAATCCTTTTTGCCTACGGCTGGGTTTCGATACTGCACATTAAATCTAGGTGGTCAACTCTATACATTCAATTCACCACATGAGAGTCTGCACATGAAGCCTATGCATTTATTCCACGACGTGAAAATCTTCACATCAAGTGTACACATTTAAGTCTAACTTAAATTGTGCAAATTAAAATGTACCAAAGAAATTTAAAGAGTATCTTTTAAGAAATAAAATAAGCCCTACGTCACAATATTTACCTCAATTTCATAAATCACTTTCAGCATGCTCATGTTTGAACTTGATGTAACTTAAGCACATTCGTAACCTTTTAAGTTTCTTTTTTTGACTTGACGACAATGCAATAATAAAGAGATCAGTCGAAGACATTACAAAAATGCACAATTTTTCATTAAAGTTGAAAAATAACAATAACCCATTACCAACGACTGGATATTCGTGTAGCCTAGGCAAAATCAGAATATGCTTTTTTTCTGTTTTGTTGTACAGTCATTTTTCAGCTTGCTTGAATGTTTTAAACATTTTTGACAAAGTAATGTCATAGTGATAAAACTGTGAGTCCACACTGAGGATTCAGCTGCCTATCCTCTGGCGACTAATCTGCTCTTCATCCCTGTTATTATTACGATTTTTCACCTAGAGACCTATGCCCTGAAACTTTATCACTTGAGAGTTGAGATCTTATTGTTCTAACACTACTGTTAGTGTCAGTTTGTATTTTGAATCACCAAAAAAAATTCGACTCGACGCGCTTTATTGCACTCGTAATGAAGGCTTTACCTGTCAAACTACAGGCGAACTTAAACTAAAATTATCATTTTTACCCCATTTTTCAAACAACTTTTTTATGGTAAAGCTGCGATAATTTCCCCCAGAGTAATATATCCTGGTCTCTACGAGCAGCGCTCTGCAGAGATTGACCAAATATTTTCCTAACTTCTTGTGGGAATAAATTAAGTACTTAAAAAAACCAAAAACAAAACCCCCAAGGGGGAGTCGGGCACGTCACCTCTCAAGAAATGATCTTTTCTTCTCAAGTTGAAAATAAACGAAGAAGCCTAAGAGCATACTTAGGAACCTTAAAGTGGAAAACTATCTGGAAATAACTCTAGCGTAGCGGGAAGTAGGCAGTTAGGCTGACCTACGTGCGATGATGATGCAGGATGATTAAACTGAATGCCAAAACCACGACGAGCTGAATCGTCGGAAGCTGCTAGGAAGGGGTTGCGACGCCAATTGTTAACTAAGGCAGATGCAACAACTAGCCAAACGGAGACTTCACAAAAGCCCCATTATGATAGCAGCACATCAAATGAAATCAGGGAGCAAACGAAAGTGCTTCTTGGAGGTTCCCATGACCCAACTCGGTGACACTAGATCAAGGCAATTGAAGCGGCATCAAAGAAGAAAATCGATGGGGTGCAACCTAAAGAAGTCTTTCAAAGACATGAAGATTGCTGCTACGAAAATAATACTTTTATTGTCATCTAATCAGATAAAGTGTCCCGAACTTTGCTGCTGCGTTCAATGATGGCCATTGTTTATCAGATGTGATGCTACCGCACATCATTCGACTTGGGGTAGTGAGGACACCAAACAAAGGGATGAGCCTTTATTATATCACCTCTTACCTACTAATTTAACTTTATTGGATAGGGGTAACACACCTACATTCGTGACATTCAGATGTCGTGAGATAATTAATTTGACCTTATGTTCAATAAGTATTAGCGAAGTGTTCAAGGAATAGCACGTATTATCGTATATGTACCTATCTGATCATAGACAGATACGCTTCGCCCTGAGAGCCGATGGACCTAAGGTTCAGAGGTATAGGATCTCTGAAGCAACTGACTGGGATACTTAAAGGGAGGATCTGCGCAGTTTTCTTGTCGCTATACCGGGCAGAATCAAGTATATGAAAGAAATATAATTTGTTGTCGACATCCTACGAAAAGGTGTGAACAAATCGTATAAGGAAAATTGTTCTCTCCGTGTGGAAAAAACAGATAGGGATGCACCCTTGTAGAACACTTGACTTGAGGTTCATATAGATATAATAGGGCAATGGTGCAGGGACCGTTGTTTGTCCGTCATCCAGGACGAGACAGAACTCATGCATTTCATCAGAAGAAGGAAACTTTCTGACCCTAGAAATCTTATTTTCTACGGCATGGAAGTAGAATTCACAAAATCAGCAAAGCATTTGGTGATACTATTCGGTGTTAAATTGACCTGGAAACTCCATGGTGACGTAACGGTCAAGAATGTGAAGATGACTTTTTGGGTCTCTAGATGCGTAATAGGGAAAACCTAGGGCTTAAGACCAAGGATCACGTACTTTTTATACAAAATGATATAATCAAACTCATAATAATATATGCTTCCACGATCTGGTTGCAAAGAACTGAATGAATCAGTAATATAAAACATCTAGCAAGCTTCCAAAGGAATGTGTGCTTGGCGATCACAGGCGCTATGAAAAAAACACCAACAGCAGCTCCAGAGGTCATTCTGGACATCCCGCCATTGCACCTTTTTCAGAGGAAGATTGCGCTAGCGGAAGTGCTTGGACTTATAGTAGCGGGCAACCTCAGTAATGTTGAGGTGACAGAACCAAATGAGATTAGTAAGCGCTTTTTATGCGACGATAATGGTATAACACAGGGGACGGGGGATCTATGAAAATAAGCCCAGGGCTAAGATGACAACGACACTGGGCACATTTTTCCAATTTTCCAGGCTGAAATACCATCTATTAAAGTTTGACTGGATGAAAATTTAAGCAAGCTTATGCAGGCCAGCACATTCACATTTGTTCTGACAGTCAAGCACGACCTAAGACTCTGACATCTAAAGGATTCAATTCTATACTAGTATGGAATCGCCTTTAGGAACTTCATAAAGTTGTCGGTAAAAACTGGGTGATTCCGATCTAATAAAGACTCAACCCTTTATTTGGTGTCCTCACTACCCAAGTCGAATGATGTGCGGTAGCATCACATACGATAAACAATGGCCATCATTTAACGCAGCAACCAAGTTCAAGACACTTTGTCCGATCAGATGACGATAAAATTTTCATTTTTATAGCGTCAATCTTCATATCTTTGGAACACTTTTTCAGGTTGCAACTTATCGATTTTCTTCTTTAATGCGGCTTCAATTGCCTTGATCTAATCGCTATCGAGTTTGGCAACTGTGAACCTCTAGAATGCGACTAAGTGAACAGTTGGCGTGTCAAACCCTTCCTCGCAGCTTTCGACAATTTAGCTCGTCGTGGTTTTGCCATTTGGTTTCATCCCCCGGCATCATCATCGCACGTGGGTCAGCCTAAGTTCCTACCTCCCGCTACGTTAGGGTTAATTTCAGATAGTTTCCCCGTAAAAGTTCCTAAGTATGCTCTTAGACTCCTTAAATTATTTCCAACTTTAGAAGAGAAGATCCTTTCTTGAGAGGAAACATGCCCGACTCCCCCTCTGGGGCTTTGTTTCTGGTTTTGAGAAGAACTTATTTTGTTTCCACAAGAAGCTAGGAAAATATTTCTCCAATTTTTGCAGAGCGCCGCTTGTAGAGGCCAGGATGTATTACTCCAGGAGGTCGCTCGGTATCTTGGAGGCGCTGTAAATGTCACCACACTCTGGTGACATTCAGTTCAAATCGAGAGCCACCTGATTATTGTTGCTTAGCCGCGTTCACACGGATACGTTCACCCTACTAACCACGAGCTCTTACCTATCAGGGTCATCCTCGCTGGGGCTTCCGGGTCGTCGCTACCCACGGGACCTGGCAGGAGGAAACCTGGATGTGACAGGCGGCGAGCGGGACCTGAGGTGAAGATGAGACTCGACAGGAGCAAGAGGCCTTTCAGGAGGCTGATCGGTATT
This sequence comes from Andricus grossulariae, assembly GCA_011634705.1. NCBI lineage: Eukaryota > Metazoa > Arthropoda > Insecta > Hymenoptera > Cynipidae > Andricus > Andricus grossulariae. Next base: position 26,669,687 of record JAABKJ010007545.1, on the reverse strand, counting down.
AAGAGACTTAGACCTGGCACGAAGAGTAGGCTTGGCAGGAAGAGTTGAACTCTCAGGAAAGTCAGGTCTGGGCAAGGAATACCAGGAATGGGTTCGCCATTAGGTAAACAGTCAAACTGTAAGTTCGATTCTGCGAACGAGAAAGAGAGTATTCCCTTTTTTGAGGACGTTTGGTTTGGAATATTTCATAAATTACAAAGGATTTCTGGAAAACTTTAGGCAATAAATTTAATGTATTTAACTTGCCAGGCATTTTGAATCTTGTTTTTGATACAGACTTTAAAGCGATTTTTAATATACTCAACTCTAAAATTTTGAACTCTACTCTTGTTTTCAATATTTTTCAACCCAATAGAAGTGATACATGTAAATCTTAAATATTAAAACTAACCTAAAATCTAAAGACTCTTTCAAATTGTGCTTTGATATAAGTGTACTTTACAAACCTAATTTTATATCAAATTTATAATTGGAGGAAGAAGTAGAAAATTACTATGATCTAAAGCTCTTAACTTTTGTAATTTCCCACATGATCATTCTATCCCCCCCCCCTTAACACCGCACAGTAAGGCGAAAAAATTTTCTGTGCACGAATCAATTTTTAGCTTTAGTCAGCTTGTGGCCAGGTTTACTAAAATATTTTCAATTTAAACCAGAAGTAAAAAAAATCATGATATCGATGATATAAATATTGAAAAACACAGTTACAATCAAAATTTATAGAGTTTTTACGGTCTTCAGCGTCTACTGTTAACAGCAAACTGCGCATGAGTGATTTCTGTCGAAGTCGCGGGCATAAACTGTCGGTGATTCGCCATTTTGTAACAGCTGTTACACATCAGACCAGATCACTTGTTTTCAATTCCATTTATAGGTAGTATTATGAAAGATTGAATTATTAGTAGAATTGGAATCCATAATAAATTGTTATTTGCGGAAAGCCTATCAATATCTTTTCAATACAATTATACTCATGAATAGAATTAGGGATGATTGCCAAGGTAAAGACCAGAGAATGAACGACCCTAATTTTTTTCAAGTAGAGGTAAAACTGATTATGTTATTAATAAAGGATGTCGTTAGTATTGTAACGAGGCAATATTCTTGTGTTTCATTGTAGATTGTATAATGTATCCTATAGTCCTTATCTCACAGATTGGAGGCCAAACCTTATCTTCTGACATGTTTACGTTTCATTAGAGCAGGCTGCTGACCAATCTCTCTAACATCTACTATTCTTTGCATGTAAAATTAGTCACAAAAATTAACAAAGATGAATATTTTTGGGTAAAGATAGTTATAAACATTCTAGGGAGATTTCAAAGAAAAATATAAAATCAACCAATAATATTTTTATATTATTCAAACTATCACGAGGAATGTCAAACCATAAGATTACAAAATATTCATTATTACATAGCTTACTCTATGAGAAAGCAATTTATTGAAAGTTAGCAAGAAATGCAAGCCTAAAGGCCAGTTCACCTGACAGCATTTTTATATATATTTTAAATACATTTATTCATGTAATATTCCATATTGAAGTTTCATGTTTGATATTCAACCAAATATCATGAATTTTAACTATAATGATGAATCTTTAAAAAGAAAAATAAATTTTTAATAAATTGGTTACACTTGCAAAACAAATAGTTTAATTTTTAGCTAAAAAGAAAGAATATTTCAAAAATAAAAATCAGTCAAAAATGCAATAGCTTAAAATATTCCGATTGTTAAATGTACCTAAGTAATTGTGAGCAGAATCAAAGGCGCACTTCAGAAATTTAATATTTGAATTTAACAATGGTTTATTTAACTAATCATTGGGATTATATGTTTTCGCTTTATTTCCAGATAAAAGTTACAAAAATTTCAACTTAGTAAGCAATCAAATTTAATCTGCAATATATCTTCCTTAATTTCCTCTTTAGTTTTCTTTCAAAATTAGTTGAATTTTATCGCATATTGCATACTGTATATTAGGAATTTTTATATAACTTTCCTAGGTCATGGTAGGAGTAGATTTAGAGTTGAACAATTGGAAAAATTCATGTTTTTTATACAAAATACTTCTGGCAGATATATATATTTTCATTGTTTAGACATGATACCCCTTCTAGTCCACATTCGATGCGGAATTTCATAAGATTTCCAAAAGATTTTCAAGGAATTTGTCTTGCGTCATTTTAGACCACGCTAGCCTTGTAGATAATTTCAGAAGGTAGTAAAATATTCCCCCTGAAATATTTTCTTCAAAAAACAAAGCAAATATTTCTTATCTGTTTCAGAAGAAGAACGGCTGGGTCATTGACGCAAGATTGAAGCCTCGCGAACGATAATACTCTGACTCTGATTTTCATGCTGTATTATATAACCTTTCGTTATATGGCGGTGGTCACCTACTTGCGTGTAATTGTTTTTTTTTCTGAAAAAACTGGGTCATCGTGTTGCTCTTCATATTTATTCTAATATGTTTCATGCCGTCGTTGATTTTCTTCCATATTCCAACAAAAACATTATAACTTTTTAATATTGCAAAGACGTTACCGCCGGATGTTGATAATACAATTTGTTCTTGAGCTGGAATATCCTTACACGTATTCCTTCATGTTTTTATTTCAATGAATTTATTGTTAGGAAAAGTATATCTTCGAAGTTCCTACATCCGGTGCGGATTCCAGAGAGAAATAAGCAGAATAGATTTAAGGTATTCTATTCCACATTCACGTCCATCAGGAGAAGGGAGCCTTGCACGAAGAGCCATAGACCTGGCAGGAGGAAACCTGGATCTTATAGGCGGCAGGTGGGACTTGCGGCGAATATGAGACTCGGCTGAACAGCATTGCGACAGTGAAATTAATTTGTTATATCGATTTCTAAAAGAAGGTTGATGACACAGAAATATTTTCTAACGATCATCATCTGGAAAGATGATGACTATGGTTAATAATTTTTTTGTAACGAAACTTTTTAAAAATGATATTTTCAATCGTTTAGATTCTTATCTATGAATAACAATTAGGGCGAGTGGAAAACAGTTATTTTTTTAGATCAATATGGAAGAATTACAAAAAGTGAGTTTCTGAAATAAATGTAAAAAATCATTTTATTTTTTATTTTTCATAAAAATAACTATTATTCCAGCCTGGAAAATTTGAGGGAATGTGCCACAATCTTTCTCCTGAAAAAATACAACAGCGGGATGTCCGGAATGACCTCAGGATCTGCACAAATCCCCTTGTAAGCATTCAAATTGTCTTGAATTACTTATTAATTAAGTTCTTGGCAACCGGATTGTTGACGCATATGCTATTATGGATCTGATTATATCATTCTATGAAAAAAGTAAGTGATCCTTGGTCTTAAGACCCAGGTTTACCCTACTGCGCATCTACAGGGCCAAGAAGTCATCTTAGCATTCTTTGCCGATGCGTCAACATGGAGTTTCCAGGTTAAATCAAGGTCATAAGGCATAAGATTTTCAAGGTCAGGAAGTTTTCTTGTTTAGTGATATACATGATTTCTATCTTGTGCGGAGTGACGGACAGACAACGATTATTGCGCCATTGCTTTATTATGTTTAGCGCTGACTGCATGAGTTGCCCTAAGATGCCCTCATGCTTTCCTTTTACCAGAATCGCCAGGTCATCTGCATAGCCTCAAGTGTAAAAACTTGATTCGTTTGAAATCCGCATCAGGTCATCAATGAGAAGCGCCCGCTCGGTAAATAAAATAACTCCTTGCTGTGGGCTTTCCTTGGAAACTTTTTCCTTCACTTGATGACCATGTAGAGAAGTATGTAACATTCTGCTTTTCAATATAGAGTGCTTCACTGTGGATTATATAATATATTCTATATTGGTTATCTCACAGATTGGAGGTCAAACTTAATCTTCTGACATATTTACAACTTATTAGAGCCAGTCTTATGGATAAACATTAAATTTCCTTTACGTCGAGATATTTTCTCATGCAAGCTCTTGTGTTTCTCTGGCTCTTTATCTTTTCGATTCAGGGACTCATTAACACATTTTCACCATTTTTAGTGTGATTTGTATGTATGTTTTCATCATTCATGATTGAAGAAAGTATTAGATCCGTTTGAAATTTTGCAATCCAGTTTTGAACTGATCTTCTCGTTTTGAGACTACCTGGAATTAAAGAACAAGTATTGTCGATGGCATCTTTTTATCTGTCGATCGTCATTTGTCGATGATATTTAGCTACGAAATAATTCGTTGAGAGCGTATCTTGTAAATATTCAGCAAATTTTCCGGTACATATTTATTCTTATCTCACTTGACCGTATAAATTTGAGGCCTGGCAGAGATAACATTGGCTTTAAAATAATACTGCCTAAATAAAATAAAGAAATGAACACGCAGGATTTAATTACATATGCAATTGTTTGCATGTAAAATTAGACACAAAAATTGATAAAGATGAATATTTCTGGTTCAAGATAGATATAGACATTCTATGGGATTAGATAAACTAATCAAAACCTGGTTTTCGAAATTATTGGGTTTAGGGAAGAAGCGGGTCAGAAGATCAATATCAACAAAGATTTAATACATTGCGTCCAAAATGGTGTAAGCTTCAATAATTTTTTTTAAGCTGACATAATAGATGAGAAACACCCAAAAATAAATTTTCCACTTAAAAATTACACAATTATTTCAAATAGTCTAATTTAACATTGCATTCGTAATTTCATATACTGAACCAAACCTCGCTCGTTAATAATAGGTAGATGTTTAAAAAATTCACCGCCCTGAATTTCCCGCTGCGCCGCTTTACACGGTTCTCCCCTATATGTTCTGGCAGTACTGTCAAGACTGTGATAAAAAATCTTCAATTTTCTAATTTTTCAAATTCATTTTTATCTTTTTCACGACGTACAATGACGAAAAATTCACATCTCGAAAGATTTTTGAGAAAAATATATAATCAGAAAATAATATTTTCATATTATTCGAATTATGTAGAGGGATTTCAAAACATAAGGTTCAAAAATTTTTATAGTTACGAAGCTTACCCTATGAGGAGGCAATTTATTGAAAGTTAGCAAGTAATGCACGTGCGTTTTTTCACGAAGTTCTTCTTCATCGGTTGTTAAGCCAGATCCTTTCTTAACATCTAACTTATTTCTTATTATTAGGCATGAGCATTTTGTCTTTTATCCTTCAGAAGACTTCTCTCTTAGCACTTTAGTATTATTCACTTCTCCATCCAGAGCATCCGGATTGACTTCGAAAAAAGTAAATACATTCTCAGGATTAATTGGAACAGTCTTTTGGTGTCTAGTCGGTCAACGTACTATCTACATTAACATTTTTGAGATAATTTCAAGATCTTGAACAGTTCTCAAGTTTTTAACAGAAATGGTACTTTCACTGCACCCATATACAATTAATTATTTGATTATCTACTATGTTGGATCCGGTTTTGCTCTGAAGGATGACATCCATCGATATAAATCTTGCAACTTTTAAAACTGTCTTGACGTTTTTCTGTAAATTCTGGATTGATTCGTCAATTTCATTCCCGATTGCTAAACTTTTCTGCCGTGAAATTTATATTTCATATAATTTACATAATTTGCTGTGGCCAAGTTTATGAAATACGAAGAAGAACTTGTTGAGCCTTAATTTTATCTCGAAATAAGTAACTTCCCTGTTGTGATTTAGGTTGAAAAGGAAGCTTTTGACCACTGTATCTAATAAGCTCTGTTTCGTATATATACTAGACATATGTGAAAACGAAATTTCAATATATTAATAACAATAAACGTAAAATGCATTTGAATATGAATATTGAGTGTTGTATTTTGGCTTAAATTGCTTGGTAAATTTCAGCAAATGCAATCGAATAATAATAAAGAATGAGAATTCGAAATCTATTAATCAGGAACCAATAATCCGGAAAGACCGTTGAATAGTAGTTAGGGTGTGAGAACAAAGCGGGATACAATAGAAAAAGGTTCTCCTCGAGAATGTGCTCCTTTATGAAGTGCAGCCTTTTTTTGAAAATAGGAGAAAGATACTTTGAGTTCCAATGGCTTTTCGCACAGTAGCTATCTATTTTCATTCTGCGGACTCTTTAGCTATGGCATGCCGCTATATCATCTCCCCCACACTACCATTAATCAGTCATCTAGAATTATTTGTCATCAACTAATAGGGTTCAAGTGTGTCATTCCACATTATTATTTGATTGCATTTGTTGAAATTTTCAAAGCAATTCAATTCGAAATATAACTCTCAAGTAAGTATATTACGAGAGACAGCACAAGCATCTTGAAATACATTTTACGTTCATTGTTAATATTATATTGAAATTTCGTTTCCACGTATGTATAGTGAAAATATAACAGGAGATGATTTTTAAAAATCATGGACGAATTGCGTTGATACCTGATTGAATCTTGAGTAGTACACCTGTCCATTAACAGGTTCTTCCTGCAACCTGCCAGCCGTCTCTTGCATCCACCTTGTTCAACTATTACATTTCATACCGGCTTGATAGATGTTAATATCCTCAAATTGAGGATACCAGTGAAAAGCTTGTAGCTGGTGCTCAAACAAGCTCTAGGCCCGTAGTTGTTTGACTTGATAAATCTCCGGCCTTAGGGATCAGTAACGTGCGTCCTTACACTAGCCACTGCGAGATGGGATGTTCTCCGTTTAAGAAATTAGTGAATATACGAGCTAGATGTTAGTGCGTAGAACTGAACTTCTTTCACCAAAAATTGTTGACTTTATCTGGCCCTGACGCTGGAAGCTTCTTTGTTCTAGAGATATCTTTCTGAACTTTTTCAGCAGTAATTAGTGGAAACTCTTCCTCTGGACCTTGTCACCTTTGCCTATCGCAAAAGCTACGAAGGAGAGATATATCCTTAGCGTCTTCATTTAGGTGATAAGTATCTCCATATACTCACTTCCAGAATACTTGCATCTCTTCTCGACTAGGCGGATTTTTAACAGCACGTAACGTTTTATTGAACAGGCGGAAAGGATGAGTAAAAAAGGTGGAATTTTCCTGAATCCACTTTACTCGCCGTTCAAGCCAGTGTTTCGCTTTTCGAATAGATCTTCTTTTTTGCGTCCAGTTCTGATTGATAATCAACAGTCTACACTTGTTCAGTGTGTGATCTGCTTTACTTAAGTTTCGGGCAAGTACCGTGAATTTGGATTGATTATTTCATTTGATGTTATGTAGCTAATCACGCACTGAACATCCGATGCATGTCGTCTTGTAAATCGAGGAGAGCACTATTAGCTTCAGAGAATTTGTTTATCCTGAGAAAGACTTTTTCGTGGATTTTTGACCTTCTGCTTCTGATGTTGACATTATCGGCTATCTGCTAAGACGGTCTTGCTGGAACGAGTCATATGCTCGCTGGAGGAGGTTGCTCTTATTCTTGGTGGTAAAGAGCATTATATCCTTTTTTGTGCAAAAAGGATACCTGATCTCTTGAATACCAACGCGTTTTATCAACATATTTCGGGTGAATATTGATCCAAAGTTCATGTAACCACTGCATGAATCCTCTTCGCGGAGGTGAACTTCTTTGCCAACAGGCAAGGATGCCCCTCCTGAGTCTGTCCGACCATTCAAAACGATTTTCTATATTTTAGTTGGTAGGAAGTTGTAGGCTCCAGAAGCGACGATCATGGTTCCTTTAAGCAACCAGTACCGATGCAACTGGAATACGAACTTCATCCACTTCTGCTTCTTCCGTCCTAGAATGTATTTAAGAGCAGGAAATTTATGCGAGACGACATCGTGCAACGCTGTTCCTTGAAGTCTGGACTCTAGTCGCGGATGACCTTACGCGGCAGACGGGACAGTTGGGGATAAGGGTTGAACTCTGGATACCTTTTTAGGGCTACCAATCTTTGTCAAATGTTATAAGGAACAGTGTTGATGAACCAGATAAAGTGATTTCAGAAGAACAGCCTTTTGCATCCGGTTCGCGATAAGTCATTTTCCTTCATAACTTTTGGCTCTAAAACCAAATCGTTTTATTTTTTGCAATTTTTCAACGTCGAAAAAAAAAATAATTTTATTCCCAAAAGTTTAGTTAGTATCCTGACGCTGGCAAGCCGGAACCTCGTTGAATTGGCTAAGAAATAAAGCTTTCAGACCTCCAAGACAGCCGATTATGAGAACTACAAGATGGATTTTGTAAACTTGGTACAGCCTGCTCAGGTCGAAAAGAAACGCTTGATATTTCGCCCGTTTTTCTTCCTCCTTTGCTGTGATATTTCAATCGGCTGGTGCCAAGAATTAAATCACGTGAATGATCTTGGTCTCAGACCTTGGAGGACTATATCAGGATTCGTAGCACTGATACTTTGAATCGTGGAGAATGAGAAATTGCAGTGGATCTTACACTGATTATTCTCCACAACGGATTTGAGTTCCTCCTGGTTGTATATCAATACAGGCAATAGATCAACACCATAGAAGTGCCTAAGATGGTAATATAACACTTTTATAGCCGCATTGTGTCGCTCTATGCACTCGTTTCGTGCATAATTTGAGCATCCACTAAGAACATGTCCAAGTATTTCTGGCACTTGACTGCACGCTCAACAGTTGGTATTGCCTACAGGTACATTCATTATGCGCTTGCAGTAGCTAAGGTGTCTGTAACGCCGTTTGAAAAGGCAAAAAGAAATTCCTTAGTCTCCGATCTTAATCGACCAGAAGTAAGAAACATGTTGGACAGACCCATCGAGAGCTCTTCTCTACGTATGATGCCGTAGAATTCACCATGAAGAGGCTTGTCAGCATGCTATCTTAGTTGAAGCGTATGTTTTTCTTTCTATACACGACTTTTGAGCACCGAAGGTGTTAGTAAAGCTAGGCCATGTGAAGTGTCGCTGGGAATCAATTGGAGGCCAAGCTCCTCTGCGGTCTTGTCTGAGGCACGGTACAGAAACGTTGCAGCATTGAGGACTATAACTTGATGTACGAGTCGCATAAGAGAATCTGCATTATTTAGAACTGAGCAGGCTGTAGCCAAAACCGTTCTTCGATGAAGACACTCCAAGCTTAGCCAGCCTCTAGCTTCTTTAAGTCGAGGGAGGTACATACGAGATATAGAAGATCTAGGATGATGACTTCGATGGATTTTCATCATCTTGCGTGTGCTTTAATCAAGTTGCTTCAACTCAACGACGTTCCACTTTACTGCGGCAATTGTCTGGAGCATTATAAGGAATGGCTAGCATATTGATCGCCTGGATCATATTCTTTCCGGAAAATTCGGAAGCCCAAATATTTCTGAGAATTTCACGACACCTTTTTACAAGGACCGTTTTTAACACACGCATAATTATTATTATACGTTATTATTATACTATAATTATTATTACAGAAAAGACAAGGCCTCCGAGACCCATTTACGAATAGTTTTTGATCTTGCGTAACAACTGATGAAGAAGGACTTCATGAAAAAAACGCGCGTGCATTTCTTGCTAACTTTCAATAAATTGCCTCCTCATAGAGTAAGCTTCATAGCAATAAAAATGTGTGCTCCTATTGTTTTGAAATTTCTCGACATAATTCGAATAATATGAAAATATTATTTTCTGATTATATATTCTTCTCAACAATCGTTTGAAATGTGAATTTTTTGCCATTTCACGTCATGAAAAAGACACAAATCAATTTAAAAAATTAGAAAATTTTTAGATTTTTTATCAGTCTCACTCCCAAAATAGAACCTCCAATTTATTTTTTTTCAATGCAAATGAATATAGAAATCTGAGTTCACTGAAATTGTGCGTTCGATTGTAAGAAAATTATTTTTAATTTGCATACAGGTAAAATTAATATTGCGCGCCGCATTACCCGAATGGTAGGGTAAGTTGACACACGTGGACTTTTTCGGAGGTCTTAATAATGAAGTATTTTAATTAATAGAGATTTAATTTTTGATATGAATGAAGCAAAGCTCAGATATTGCTCTGGGTGTAACATATTTTTCCATTACATTATTGAATATATTTTTCCATCTATCGATTGATATATGTTATGCGCGCCGCAATACCCGCTTCTTCCCTAAACTCAATAATTTCGAACACCGGGTTTTAAATAGTTGAACTGATCCCATAGAATGTTTATAACTATCTTGATTTGAACATATTCATCTTTATCAATTTTTGTATCTAATTTTACATGCAAACAATTGCATATGTAATTAAGTCGTGCGTGTTCATTTGGTTATTTTATTTAGGCAGTATTATTTTAAAGCCAATGTTATCTCTGCCATGCCTCGAATTCATACGGTCAAGTGAGATAAGAATAAGTATGTACCGGAAAATATTGCCGAATATTCACAAGATACGCCTCTGAGAAATTATTTTGTAGCTGAATATCATCGACAAATGACGATCGACAGATAAAAAGATGCCATCGACAAAACTTGTTTTTCAATTCCAGGTAGTCTAAAAACGGGAAGATCAGTTGGAAACTAAATTGCAAAATTTCAATCCAATCTAATACTTTCTTTAATCATGAATGATGAGAACGTACATACAAATCACACTAAAAATCAATTATGACTTTGATACAAGATAACTGAGTCAAAGAAAAGCTAGACAATTTTTTTAAATTTCTTAGAAAGCGAATGAAATTGCACGTAGAATGGTCCCCGGTAGCGATATTTCTGATCGACGAATGAATGGTGGAAATGTGTAAATGCGACCCTGAATCGAAAAGATAAAAAGCCCGAGAAACACAAGCGCTTGCATGAGAAAATCTCTCGACGTAAATGAAGCTAAATTTGTATGTCGGGACAGAAAAGTGTGTCGACAAATAGTTTATAAGAAATGCATGATGAAGATGGTCAGTGATGCCAGGGATACATATTAGAGAGACTGGTCAAAGCCTGGGTCGGAACAAAGTTTTGGAACGAACGAATCTAGTAATTAAATATTTATCCCTAAGACTGACTCTAATAAGATTAGGGCAACTCATGCAGGCAGCGCTAAACATAATAGAGCAATGGCGCATGGACCGTTGTTTGTCCGTCGTACCGCACAAGATAGAAATCATGCATTTCACTAGAAAAAGAAAACTTCCTGACCTTCGAAATCTTATGTCTCATGACCTTGAATTAACCTGGAAACTCCATGTTGACGCATCGGCAAAGAATGCTAAGATGAGTTCTTGGCCCTGTAGATGCGCAGTAGAGAAAACCTGGGTCTTCAGACCAAGGATCACACACTTTTTTCATAGAATGATATAATCAGATCCATAATAGCATATGCATCAACAATCCGGTTGCCAAGAACTCGATTAATGAGTAATTCAAGACAATTTAAGAGCCAGGACGGAATACGTATAAGTATATTCCACTCAAGAACAAATTGTGTTATCAACATCCGGTTGTGAGGCCTTTGCAATATTGAGAAGTTATAATGTTCTTGTTGGAATCTGTAAGAAAATCGAATACGGCATAAGACGTATTGAAATAAACATGAAAAACAACACGATGACCCAGTTATTTTCAGGAAAAAACAATGACACTCCAGTAGGTGACCGTTGCCACATCACCAAAGGTTATAAAATACAGCATGAAAATCAGAGTCAGAGTATTATCGTTCAGGAGGTTTCAATCTTGCGTCAATGACTCAACCATTCTTTTTCCGAAGCAGATAGAAAAGATTTGCTTCGTTTCTCGATGAAAATATTTTAGGAGAAATATTATACTACCGTCTGAAATTATCTACACGGCTAGCGTGGTCTAAAATGACGCACGACAAGTTCCTTAAAAATCTTTTAGGAAGCTCATGAAATTCCACATGGAATGTGGACTAGTAGAACTATAATGTCTACACAATGTGAAAATATATATTTGTCAGAAGTATTTTGAGCAAAATTCATGAATTTCTCAAATTTTTTAACTCTACGTCAACTCCTATCATGACTTAGGAAAGTTATATAAAATTCAAATTTTATTCAGAAAAAAAAAATCTCTCTCCTCCCACTCCACTGGGATTCGAACACCAGATCAACTGATTTCCGGTCAGGTGCTCTAACCAATTGAGCTACAGAGAGATCATTAATACCAAGGGTAATTTATACCCAGAAAAGTTGATTTACTAGGGAATTTTCCGCATCTAGGGGAAAATCCTGACGCGCTGGGAAAAAACTGGTGTCATATTCGTATTCAGCGCCCCAAAATACGTATGGTTACCATACTCTGATCTCTCGCACAACCCAATTTTGTTGTGGGCCTGTGTAATTTTTAACATGCTCTACCTTCATCAATTACCGACGCGCAACGTCTGACAAATGCCGAAAACTGCGAAGTAACTCTTGGGACTAGGTCTACCGGCCAAGGGGGCGCTTTTAGCAGCCCGATTTTGACGGAGTCTCTTGTTCCATTACATGAGCAATCTCCCACCTCATCTCTGATACTGGAAGTACTGGCGTGATGTCATGAATATTACTGGTGTACGAATGGCGATGGCGATGAGCACTATTGCAGTGATGCGAACGTGGACAAAATTATTATTTTGAGCGTTGTGATTGACGGTCGATCGATAGACGTCATCAATTATGACTTCTTCGAAAAAATAATATTTTCGTGCACAGGATGTAAGTGTTTGTGAAATTTATTAATACAATAATAATATGCTTAGCAAACAATTTCCTGTGCAACTTTGCGATATTCTAACATTTCTTGTAAGGCGTCCATTCCTGAAAAAGAGCATAAAAAGATCAAGTAGTTATTAATTACATGCCTTTCTTCCTAATTTTTAAAATATCAGAAACAAGCATGTTGATCATCATTTTTCACAAGCAACTATGTCGGCTACGCTTTTGTACAAAGACGTGCCGCAAAACTGATACAGGCTATTGTTTGCAAAAGCATGAAGTCATTATGTTAATAAATGTCAAAAACACTTTCCTTCTGTGCACAAAAATATTATTTTGTTGGAAAGGCCATATAAAACACGACAAACTCAAAACTCATGCAGACAGAACTTAAAGAGAAATCAGCTGATTTGCATATGTACCTATTTCTTTTTATCAAAAAATTAAAATAGTATATTATGCACCTAGAGGGAGAAAAAGTGCCTTCCCCCCTTGGGGCATACGATATTTTTTATAACAAATAGATGATTTCCGACATTTTTCAAAATACAGTCATGATTTCAGTCCATATGAGATTTTGAATAAAGAAGCATGAAATGTATGTTAACTTATTACAAATTATCAAAAGTTCAATAAAAAAATTGCCAGTTTTAATTTAAAAATTTCTATAAATTTGCGGAAATTTATGGAAATTTTTTGTCATTTATGGTAATTTTGCCGGTAAATATGGTAACTTCCCATAAATTAACCAATATTCATTTTTTTAAATTTCCATAAATGTCCAGAAATTTATGCAAATTTTCAGCGATTCATGGTAATTTTACCCGTGAATATGGTAAGTTACCATAAAAACCCCAAATTTCTTTTTTCTCAATTTCCGTTAATTTCCGAAAATGTATGCAAATTTTCGGTCATTTATGGTAATTTTACTGGTAAATATGGCAACTTACCATAAATTCCTCAATATTCATTTTTTTATTTCCATGAATTTCCGGGAATTTATAAAAAATTTCGGTCATTCATGGTAATTTTACAGGTAAATATGTTATCTTTCCATAAACAACCGCAAAATTCTATTATCTGCAACCAAAATTTTCTCACCGTTTTTACGATGAGTGGGCTGATAATAGTAAAATGCGAGCTCATAGATGTATAATTTTCATTGTTCACCTCTGACGTCACTTTTCAGTCCCTAGGGAGTAAAAGGTACTTTTTATTCCCTAGGGAGTAAAAATTAAAGCTTTAGCCCGGCTTCATACGCGTCGAAAAGGGCTGAAATCATGCATGTGTCATAAAAAATCTATTTTTGATTTTTGATCTATTTTTTGATTCTGACGTTTGTCGTTTGTTCCACTGGCATTATTCTCCGCGCTGGCGAGTTTTTCCGTGAGGGCACAGTCCCATGGAGGTAGTTTAGTAGCATAGGGTGGGGCGAGATGGGCATAGTCGTCCTTTTCACGTCAGTATTGAAAATCTGCTAATTCATTGCTTGAAAGTAAGTCGCTATAAATATTCTACAAACATTTTTAATTATAATTTTGCTAAGATAAAAGTGATTAAAAAAGTATATGCGGAATTAGAAACTAAGATAAAAAAGCAGTGCGCTTGGCTCATATCACCCCATGCCCGGGGCGGGATGAGTCAGACACTGAGGCGGGACGGGCCACTTAATTAAATGACTTATTATATATTTTTTATAATTAAGAGTATCGTTGAGTTAGGGTATTATAAAACGAAAACATATCTTGCACATATTTTTCAAAAATTTTACGGAACATCTAAAGTATTTAATGTTAAAATGACGTAATTCTCAATCCTAACCTCTACAGTAACTAACTCTACAAAGAGTGACTGGAAAAACGATTTATATGTACGTATCTTTTAATAATTATATTAGAGAAATAAATATGACATTTTTTTCGACTTACCCGTGAACATTGTCTGCGTAAAAGTTAAATTATTCAGTAAGAAAACTCCCAAATACTAGACTGGTCTACTGCATGACGCTGAATTTCATATATATTGGGGTTTGAGGCCGTTTTTGATATGTTTTCCGTATTTTTCAACCACATCAATATTTCTCATATAATAGCTTTTCACGAGTTTCCGAACAAAGTTAATTAAGAAATATAGCAGAAAAACAGTGCTCTCATCTGGTTGCCAGCAACGCGTATTATTTTCTAATACAGACCTATAACAGTGCAGCTGTCATACTTTTTCTGAGCGTTTTTGTCGACAAGATGAGTTTTTTATACGTTCGCACCAGAATTAACACCCTGCATAATCTGATACAATGGAACATTGCATCCTACCCTAGTACTATGGCAAGGCGGGTTCTGGCGATAATCACCTGGTAAAACAGTTATAGGTAAGTTACGGACAGTCAGTAACAGTCAGAAAACGATTTTAGAAAATTTGATGGACGTGATCTATAACGCTTGTTCTCTCTAAATAAAATTTTCTGGAAGAGTCAAGACATCCGACGCGTTATTTATCTCGAGACTCCCTGCTTTAAAGTTTCTGGAAGCATTGCTTCTAACATTTCTGCTAGAAAGATTTAGCGATATTTCCGGATAGTTCGATGCGGAAGTGTATAAATACGAGTGCGCACTTCTTGTAGCAAGTCAGTGCTGCGCATATAGCAACAGTGCCCTTCAGCTGCGGAATTATCGATCAGTCACGTCAACCAGTCTGTCTCGTGTAGTGTGAACAGTGAAGTGAATGAACAGTTGACGGTCCCTTGTATGATGGCTGGAAACAGTTTACCTAACCTAAAAGTGCGTGTGTATAATTTCGACGCCTCCATTCCATACCGCTCCACGCAGCGTTTGGTCCGTGTAACACGTTAGGTCCTGTGTATAATAGGACCTGAAGTTTTACAGCGATCAAACGCGACGTGGAGCGGTATAATTGAGGCGTCGATTTAATAATAATTAAAATAATTTAAAATAATTAAAATCATGTCATAATAATTAAAAATAATTTAAAAAATAATTTAAAATATTAAAAATTAATTTGAAATTGAAATTAATTTAAAATTGAAATTAATTAAAAATGATTAAAATTATTAAAGAATAATTTGAAGCAATTAAAATTAATTTAAAATATTTTTAAATTATTAAAATTATTTAAAAATTATTTTAATTATTTTAAATCAATTTAAATTATTTTTAAATAATTGAAATTAATTGGAAAACTTAATTTTAATATAGATTCTTCGTAAATCTGAAAAAAAATTTATGAAGAATCTATATAAAAATTATATTTTCGATTCCATATCGCTCCACGCCGCATTTGGTCCATGTAACACGTTAGGTCCTGTGTATAATAGGACCTGGCGTTTTACAGCGATCAAACGCGACGTGGAGCGGTATAATAAAGGCGTCGATTTAATGTTTTCCTGTTTTTTTGACATTTTTTAAGTTTGAAATATAACCCTTTTGGTTGTGTAGGGTGGCAGGGTACGGATTGAGGCACCGGAGGCTTGTCAGAACTGTGACAGCTCCTTGTGTAGATGTGTACAACACGTTGCCATCAATCTACATCTTCCACCATGGAAGGAAACGAGTAAATCTCTTGAGGTAAGGTGTTACTTGAACTTTCGCCACACATACGCATTAATTGAAGTTCATTTAAGCTATTATGTCGGAATCAAATTCTAACCTCGAATTCATTATTTTGAATTTTGAGGCTAGAACTTGAGTTCAACCATATTAAGATCACACACACACAATAATTAAAATTAATTAAAAACAATTAAAATCATGCCAAAATAATTCAAAGTAATTGAAATTAATCTGAAATATTAAAAATTAATTTGAAATTAATTTAAAATTGAAATTAATTGAAAATAATTGAAATTATTAAAGAATAATTTAAAATAATTAAAATTAATGAAAATTTATGAATTACAAATATTTTTAAATTATTAAAATTAATTTAAAATGATTTAAAATTTTTCTAAATAATTTAATTAGTTCAAAATAATTAAAATTATTTTGAAATAATTAAAATTAATTGGAAAACCTAATTTTAATATAGATTCTTTATTCATTTTTTTTTTAGATTTCTCTGAACATTATACACGAACCGCAAAGGGCGACGGCAGAGTCCACGCCATTTGTGTGTTTATGCTTTGAGCACCTTCTTTGATAATTTTACATTTGGTGTATTTGTGCATGTAGCACCTTTTTTTGATATTGTAATTCTTTGCGCTTGTTCACGTAACACATACATACTGTTACATTTTGCGTTTGTGCACATAGCACCTATTATCATATTGTTCATTTTGCGTTTGTGCATGTAGCACCTTTTTTAGTTTTATAACATTTAGAGAACATAAATAAATTAAAACTTTAAATTGAAAATAAAAGATTTTATTTTTATTCTTGTCATAGGAACTCTTATTATATTAAATTTTAATTTATTCATTAGATACGCTAACGAAAAGTATTAAACTTTAATATAATTATATACACAGTAAGGTTGATGAAACCTTATTATAACCTTAAAATTCAGGTGCTTGTCTTAGGAACTTTGATAAAATCCAATAAATTAAAACTTTAAATTGAAAATAAAAGGTTTCTTTTTATTCTTGTCAGAGGTATATTTAATTTTAATTAAGTTATTAGATACGCTACCTAAAATCATTTAACTTTATTATAATTATATACAGTAAGGGTGATAAACCCTAAGTATAACTTCAAAATTCAAGTGCTTGTCTTGAGAACTCTTATAAAATTCAATTTTAATTAATTTATCAGACATGCTAATTAAAAGTATTTAACTGTAATATATATATATATATATTGAGGCTGATAAAACCTAGGTCTAACCGCAAAATTAAAGTTGGATGTTTGCGTTTTGTCATTAGATATTCCAGCCAATCAAATCCATCTAGTTAACGATTGTTCCATCATTTATCCTTCGCATGTTAGCTTTACATACTGAACAGAGCGTTAAATTCGAATTTCAACTCATCGATGTTTTCAAATGCAACGTTGTAAGGGACGAAATTTTTTGCCAACGGAAGTTGAAGATCGTCTCACACACTTTCTGAGTAATGCGGATAGCGCGCAATTTGAATGCAACTATTTCTTATAAATAAAATAAAATCTATTAAAGCGTTTAAAATTGACTTTTGTGGTAGCATTTATACCTAGTTCAAACATGCTACTCGACAAGTGTGCAAAACTTGTTCGTGCCATTGACGATGCGTTAAATCTAATGCTGTCCACTGGCTACAAACCACTGGACAAGGTAAACCGACGGAGAAATGAATGTCAGGTATGTTTGAAGACCGTGAGGACAGAATTACATAGAAGATCATTAAATTTAAATCAAAAACGGAAATGTCTACATCTTGTAGAAAAATTGGTATGCTTTAAAGCTCATTTTGATTTATTAAAAAAGAAAGGAGGCGGTGTTCAGAATAAGCAATCAGAACATGAAGAGATTGGAAATCGAGTGCAGTGGATTGATGTCGACAAAGCGTGCAATAGTCGAATTCGAACATGTGTTGTCGTTAATCTGGTTCACAAGGACGTTCTTGCATTCCTCAACGACGCTGAAACTTTATTTACAGTAGAGGTATACAAGATTCTGCGTGAATATTATGCTCTAAAAATTAACGCTGTCCTCAACACATATTATCTGAAGATTGGTAAGGAGACGCCTGACGATAAGAATTTCAAATAAAAAAATGATGAGATAAATCTGACTACAAATAGGAAACTCTGGTTCGATAACTATGGCAGATACCCTATCCTAAAATAAATGGAGAAGTTTGAAGAGAAAGATTCGGGATGGACCTTGCACTCCATTTTGAATTTATAAGTGAACATCAATAACTTGAACCCCATGAAAGGTAGCTCCTATATCGAACTTCAAAAGTTAATCAAGGAGAAAAAAGCTTTTATTAACGTGAAGAATGAGGACAATGAGTGCTTTAGGTGGGCTCTATTATCGGCAATACACCCAGGCAATAAGAATCAATATAATCCTCGTCTTGTATCCAGCTATCAAACCTATAAATATGAACTAGACTTTTCTGTAATCAAGTTTCCCATTGCATTGAAAGATGTGTCCAAATTTGAAATAAAAAATATTATGTCCGTTAATGTCTATGGTTTAATCAAGAAAAAGCAGAAATTTGTAGTTGTGCCATTACATCTAACTTCACGCAAGAAAGAGGAACATGTGAACGTTCTTTGGATAGAAGAGGAATATATGAATGAAGACAGCAGTGATGAAGAAGAAGGAGCTGAACAGGATGGTGGAATTCAATTATTTAACTGCCATTACGTCTGGATAAAGGACCTTTCTCGATTGGTCAGTAGTCAACTATCTGCGAAGAAAACCAGGAAATACATCTGCGTTCGGTGCTTACACTACTTTGCAAGTATGGAAAAGCTGGTTTCACACAGTGAAGATTGTATGAAATTGAATCATTGTAAGGGCGTGCTTCCAAAACCTTTTCTGCGATCATTGTTATTTAACAGGTATTTTTCGAGGCGCCGTTCACGAACTTTGTAATTTAGCTTATCAAGACTCACACATTATACCTGTCGTATTTCACAACTTGAGTGGTTACGATGCTCACTTTATAATTCGCGACATTCCTACTCAATTTTATGGTAAAGTAAAAGTTTTAGCTTTAAATAAAGAAAAGTATATTTCATTTAAGAAGTTTGTTCAAGATACTCATATCAAATTGCATTTCATAGACTCGTTTCGTTTCATGTAAAGTTCTCTGGAAAAGTTAGCGTCGTATCTCATCGAGTATAAAATTGTTAATTCAGTATTTTCTGGTACCGAAAGAGAGAAAATTGAACTTCTCACGAGGAAGGGTGTTCTTCCTTATGAATATCTGGATTCAAAGAATAAATTAAAGGAAAATCGACTTCCACCAAAGGAAAAATTCTACAGTTCTCTAAATGATTCATCAATATCTGATGAGGACTATGAACACGCACAACAGATATGGTGTGTATTCTCGAAGCGTATGGACTTGATCCAGCTCACTACTACACAACTCCTGGCTATACATGGGACGCCATGCTTAAATATACAAATGTTAGGTTGGAACTCCTTACTGATATTGATATGTTGTTGATGACGGAGCAAGGCAAACGTGGTGCGGTAAGTTAATGCCCTAACCGATATGCCGTTGCCAACAACAAATATATGGCAGTTTTTAATGAAAGTGGGGAGATTATCTAGATTGTATACTTTGATGCAAATAACCTGTATGGTTGGGCGATGGGACAACCTCTTCCATACGGTGGTTTCGAGTGGGTCACAGATTTGTTAAATTTTGATTTTAATGTACCAGATGATTCACCCGTTGATTATATACTAGAATTTGATTTGTACTATCCACTCGAGCTTCATGATCAGCATAATGATTTACCATTCTGTCCAGAACACTTGAAACCTCCGGGTTCTAGCCAAGAGAAGCTTCTATGTACTCTCCTACTGAAAAAAGTACGTTCTCCATTATCGGGCTCTAAAGCATGCTCTAGCAAATGGTCTTGTTTTGATCAGAATTCATAGAGCAATTAAGTTTAACCAATCGACATGGCTCAAAAGTTATATAGATTTTAATACTGAAATGAGAGCAAAGGCTACAAATGAATTTCAAAAGAACTTATATAAACTGATGAATAATGCAGTTTACGGTAAGACAATGAATAACGTACGTAAGCATGTCAATGTAAAACTGGTGACAAAGTGGGAGGGTAGATATGGAGCAGAAGCCCTCATAGCTAAACCTAACTTTCATAGTCGGGCCATTTTCAGCGAAAATCTCGTGGCTATAGAGTTAAGAAGGACAGAAGTCTTATTCAATAAGCCAATCTACGTGGGGCTTACAGTGCTGGATGTATCAACAATTTCAATGTATGACTTTCACTACAGCTATATGTATCAAAAATATGGTACCAATTGTAAACTCTTGTACACAGATACAGATAGTTTGATTTATGAAGTGAAATGTGCAGGCATTTACTCTGATATGAAGAAAAATATTTTCAAAGTTTGACACATCCGAATACCCTCGAAACAATGTTTTTGGAATGCCGCAAGCCAACAAAAAAATCTTGGGTTTGATGAAAGATGAATGCAATGGCAAGATAATAACAGAATTTGTTAACTTACGGAGCAAAATGTATAATATTCGCGTGAATGGTGAACATTTTGCCAAAAAAGTAAAAGGGATAAAAGTTGGTATCGTCAAGAAATCAAAAACCTTCAATGACTACACTGATTGTTTGAGAAATTCAGTTATTCAAACTAGAGCGCAATGTATGATCAGATCGAGGCTACACAATGTTTAAACGATTAAGCAGAACAAAATTGCTTTTAGTCCTCATAAAGATAAACGATTCTTGCTTCCAAATATAACTGACACACTAACATGGGGACATTATAAAATTAGCGCAATGGATGACGATGCGGTTTTGAATGAAAATGATAGAGAAATTTTAGATCTTCTTGTGCAAGATTAGTTGTAAATAGTGCTTTAAAGGTTTTCTTATTGTAAATAGTTGTGAATAGAAGTTATCAGGATTTCGCTAAATAGAAAAAAAGATAATATATATGTGTATGCATTGCTTTTTATTTATCAAAACCTTACATCGAGTTAGAACAAGCGTAAACGCAATATAAATTCAAAACACAATTTCATAGCATCATCATTCATTCAGCGTTGGTTCGACATTGATACACCGTTGTGTCAACATTTATTCTTCGTTGATTGAACATTGATTCATCATTGGTTTAACATTGCACATAGTTGATTCAATATTGCACAAAAGTAGATTCAACATTGCACACAAGTTGATTCAACATTGCATAAAGTTGATTCAACATTACACAAAAGTTGATTCAACATTGCACAAAGTTGATTCAACATTGCGCAAAAATTGATTCAACATTGTACAGAGTTGATTCAACATTGCGCAAAAATTGATTCGACATTGCACGAAGTTGATGACATGTGTGATTTATCAACTCAACTGTTGTGTGAGCTATCAAAACCTAACCGCTTTAAAAATATTTTACTGCCACGCTTCTTGATCCTTTTTCTACAAGGTATACGTCTGGATGCTTAAGTCTGAAAAGTTCTTGTTCATAGAATCCGCCAGCGATATGTTGTTCTTGATAGTATTTGATCCTGTACGTCACTGGATTCGTCGACATAACCCGATCCACAGTGAATATCTCTGTTGTCCAGATGGGAGTATATCCTTTCTCAAAGACATGCTTGTGCTTTCTGACTCGAACTCTGTCACCAACTTTGAACTTTGGCCTTCTCCTGGCTATATTTCGTAGTTTTTTTAAGCGTTGCATCAGCTCTTCTTCATGCTCGGCAGTGACATTTTTTGGTTTCATACCGATTGAGCGATGATTGGTATTGTTGTACTTGGAGATGAGAGCAGGTAAAATGTCTATCTACTTATATTTGCCTCTTGAGCTAAATTGTGGCCACATCTTATTTTGGAGTGTGCGATTGAATCTTTCACAGATTGATGCCTTCAGATTACTATGCGTTGAGTAGAGATTGATGCCGTATCATTGCATAAGTTTTTAAAAATGTGAATGATAAAATTCGTTGCCTTTATCAGTGTATAAGTTTTTTGGTACACGACCCTGCACAAGTATAGATTGCATTGCTGAAGTGACATCTGGTCCACTCTTGCTTTTAACAGGAACCGTCCAAGCATACTGACAAATCTTTTTCGGTGTCAATCTGCACATTTTTAAGTTTCTCGTTGATTGATTGTTCGAGTAAACGTAACATTAAATTACTATTGCCAATCTCTGTTCGCATGGATGATGTGACTTGATACATTGTACGTATCTCGTTTTGTACAATACGCTGCTAAAGTCCCAAATTGACTGCGTCGTATTGTTCTTTGGCCTCACTAACGTTACAAAGTCTTTTGCCGCCTACGTTGTCATGGCCGTCGGAGGTAATCTTGAATCCAACACCAGGTGGCCCACGGCTTGCTGAAGCGGTTTCTTCCAGGTGACGTGCAAAAACGTCGATATTCATCGTGATACTGACGATAACGTTATGCGTACATTCCTAATAAATTATTTGAGCTTCCCGCAGTTCCTCAATAATTGATATAAGTTCATTATTGTGACTCGGATTGCCTGCTGCCTGAGACGCTAGGAGTAGACGAAGACGACCAACTAGTTCGTTAGGGTCGTCCCAGTAGATGTAATCAGTCTTTACATTTTTTCTTGCTACCATATACTGTGGTAGGGAACATCCACTACGTCCACTACTACGTGATACGTTGAACACTTTTGCAATAAAGTTCTTGTACTTGATATCTCGGCCGGTACGAATAGGTTCAGTTGAGCTGTACCGCTTCTTGTGTACATTTGTAGCAATCAATATTTCCTTATAATTGTTTAGATCATAATTGCTTATAGATGATTCTTCGGGAGTTTTTCTAAACAGCGGTTCAAGCAGACTAACGGTTTTCAGATACTGCTCACCATTGACGTCAATATATTGTCCCTCAAAACTAATAGGTTTATCACCAATCATGAGGCTGTCATCACTGAGCTTACGCACACCATAAACCATATCCAAATACTGCTTACTATTTTGTTGCATCATTCTAAAAAACTTGTTTGTCAAATGCTCATAACTATTAACAGGCTCAGTTCTAGCATCTTCTTCAAGCATAGTTGCATCTGGCTCTTTTTCACCATCAGCTGTCATGAAGGAAGCGTTATCATCCTCCTCCTCTTCATATTTCTTCGCCACAGGCTCATTTTTTCAACTTCTTTTTTTATTGAAGGATTAGATATATCAACCAGTTTCTGCAGTGGCATGGCGATTGACTTAAACGTTTCACTCATTATTTTTTCAGTGCCTTCTTTACCCATTTTCAGCATTCGATGTTTATGTCGAATCGCCTCACTAGCTTTTGCGATTTGACGGAGAACCTCCTTCTCTCTGTGAAACTTTGAGATGTTGACGTGTGAATGTCTCAATACATAATGATATGATTTTCACCACATAACTTGTATTTATAGAGAGATGAAACAGTCAAATCCTTTTCAGTAACTACCCTTATTGAGATCACTGTCCTTGTAAATGGCAACAAATCCGTACTTGCCAGTATTCCAACATGCTCGAAATGTAACATGCTGTCGAAATTGAGAATAACTCATGTCAGTGTTCACATGGTCGTCATACATATGTCTCAAATTTCTTTCATCCTGCTTGAAAAGTATCAACAGATTGATATTATCTCGAACTAGATGTTTAGGAATTCGAGCGTAGGTTTGTCATAAGTAAAAACTGTCAACATGAACATGTAAACCCATACAGAAAATGCTCTAATGTTATCATGTTTCTCACATGCCACATCATCAAATACAATTGTAGAATTTGTTTGAGCTTCACTTGGTTGTATTACTTCTTCATGTTCATCGAAAGGAAAATATTCAACGCCATCTACATTATTTAACACTTGTTCCAAGAATTTATACTTTGGTTGTTTGTGGGCTTTCGAGTAGATGTAGACATTATCAAATTTCAATCCGTTTGGGTGTAGGATTAGGGCAAGTAATGTATTCGTCTTGCCACAATTTGAAGGTCCACAAAACACTGCACGAATGCTGCCTGGTAGTAGACTGCCATGGTGTTTCACCCTCTTCTTTTCTGATTGGACGAGGGTGTCAAAGTTAACTACCGGAAGTTTAATAGGTTGTGTCTTGAACCGCATCTTGATATCGACTGTCGTGAAAGCTATAAATACAGCCATTATTTAGCTTTTTCATCAGTTGCGTGCTAACCTCCGTTGAGTGGAGAATGATTATGCACTATGAAGTGAACAAAGTATCACGCCGTCATCGTCGAGGTAAAGGATTTGTCAATAAAGTCATCAACAACTTGCCGTTTGAGTTGCACTTACCTGGCTACCAATATTGTGGTCCACGTACTGAGCTAGCCAAACGACTTGCTAGAGGTGACTATAGTATCAATCATTTAGACGCAGCGTGTAAAGAACACGACATTGCATACTCAGCAGCGTGTTTTTGCCAAAGACTCTGGAATTTATGAGAAAGCGGCAGCACTGGCAATAACTAACGTGATGAATGCTAAAGCGAAATTCGGTATGAGGTTGAAGAAAAAACCTATTTCAAAGAAGAAGAACAATTCAAAGAAGAAAGCCATTTCAAAGAAGAGGAAATTTAGTTCGAAGAAGAAACCAGCTACAAAAAATTAGCTAATAGTGTTTAGAAAATGTGTGAATGCAGCTAAGAAGGCAATGAAACGAAGTAGTGATGCAAAAGTGGCCATCAAGTCTGCAATCAGAGGTGCACATGAAGCTGTAAAAAGCGCAGGCGATAAACATCAAGTGCAAAATCCACGTATCCTGCTAATACCTTCACATTTTTGTGGTGTTTTGCCACTGATTCCAATTTTCGCTGGACTCAGTGCACTTGGAGCTCTCACTGGTGGAGCAACAGGTGTAGCTAATGCGGTAAACGATGCTAGCGCAGCCAAACAGCAATTGGCAGAAGCTCAACGTCATAACAATTCAATGGAGGCTATTGCTCTAGGAAGAGGTTTACATCTCAAACCCCACAGAAAAAGATTAGGTCTTCATATGAAACCTTATCGAAAAGGACAGGGACTTCGACTGAGACCGGTGTCAAAAAACTTGTAGTGAAGCTACCTCACCATGCACTCACTGATACCGATCTTTCTAAGTATGCTAAGGCTCTGAAGATTACACGTTTTTATGGAGTATTTATGCGTAATCAACTACCAGTGAAGGGACCTAACAAAATTGAATCAGCCATTGTCAATCTTGATGATAGTGACAGCCTGGTATCCACTAGGTAAAAAAGATCGGTGATAATGTTCTATACTTTGATAATTTCGGAAACCTTCGTCCGCCCTCGGATCTTCTAGATTACCTCGGTGTTGGTAGCGTAATAAAGTACAATCATGACAGATATCAGGACTATGACAGTGTTGAAGTGGACACTTGTGCTTAAAATTTCTATGTTGCCAGCTACATATAAAAGATAAATACTGTCTATATAAAAGTGTGTGATGAACTGAATAGAGTCAGTACAGAGAAGAACATCATCATGGATGAATAATTTACTCTCGCGATAACAGGAAACTCTTTTGTGCTAGACGCAGCGTATTTTCCACCAATAGAACTCTCTTCTCATAAGAACCATGCACTTGGACTCGTTGAACTGCTCACATTCAATGCGATTCCTAACGTTGATACTGGAAATAATAAAATCTATGTTGTTGATCGAGTAGTGACCATACCTACTGGCAGCTATTAGATTGAAGATATTGAGAGTTACGTCCAGAAGGCTCTAGCAATTGATGGTATTATAATAAACATTAAGCCAAATAATAACACATTACGCAGCGAGATAAAGTGTGATCGTGAAGTAAACTTTCAACCAGACGATTCTGCTGGACGTTTGTTGGGATTCACACCACGTGTTCTCGAAGCCAATAAGATTCATACTTCTGACCTACCTGTGGATATTCTTAAAGTCAACGCTCTACGAGTTGAGTGCAATATCACTACGGGAGCTTACATCAACAATCGCAAAGTGCACACGATTCATGATTTTTTTCCTATTGTACCACCTGGATATAAGATCGTTGAAGTACCATCACACGTCATTTACCTTCCAATATCCGTGAAGACAATACATCAAATTCAGCTCCGCATAGTTGATCAGGACGGAGACTTGGTGAATTTTCGAGGAGAGATTATAACAATACAACTACACATCAAATCATTATATTGCGTATCGTGTACAATCGCAAAGGAGGCTATATAAGAGCGTCAACATGTCAAATGCAAGTCAGTTCTCAAGCAGCACGCAAGACTAACACCTCAGAACGTGCTCTATCTGAAAAAGCTTGGTCTGAAGATCAAACCTCGTGGATAAAGTAACTGAAGCGCCCATTCAAGATATTTATCATCTCCTATTGCTACAACAAAAGTGGAAGAAATACTAAACATTAAGGCACCAGTGAGCTTCGATGAGTCTATAACTCAC
The DNA here is from genome assembly GCA_011634705.1 of Andricus grossulariae. Classification (NCBI taxonomy): domain Eukaryota; kingdom Metazoa; phylum Arthropoda; class Insecta; order Hymenoptera; family Cynipidae; genus Andricus; species Andricus grossulariae. Next base: position 26,642,993 of record JAABKJ010007545.1, on the reverse strand, counting down.
TATGAGATTCACGCACATCAGCCTTATGCCTCATCATCATTCAACAACAGCGATGAAATTAGAATTGCTGTCCAGCATCAAGATCAACTGAATGGTATTGAGAATGGTAATGCGAACTGAATCGTATTGGGATTGATCGTGCAAAAATGTCGATCTCACTAGCACCATAAAAATTACATGTCACTTACCCCTGGACAAATTAATTTTATGGAGAATGTAGGATGGCTCGACATCCCGGAAGGAACAAAACGTCTTACCAATGATGAGGGGTACTTTGATGCCACTATCCCACTCAGTATGATCCTGGGATTTTCTGAAAGCTATCGAAAGATCGTGATAAACGCAAAGCATGAACTTGCACTAACAAGATCGCGCAATGACTTAAATGCCATTGTTCAAGCACGACAACGACCAGGCAGCAAAGAGCAATTTAAGATCAAAGTTCATAAAATGAAGTGGATGATACCATATGTAATGGCTTTAGATCAGCAAACGATGCAGTTGCTGAACTTTATTGAAAAATATTTTCTCACAACTATGAGTTTTCGCTCATGGGAATTATATGAATACCCACTTCTTCCCACCACCTCAAGACATATATGGACTGTGAACACATCAACTCAGTTGGAAAAACCACGGTACATTATACTGGGTTTCCAGACAGGTAGAAAGGATAGGCTATCCAGATATGCTAATCCCTTCGATCATTGTAATATATCCAATGTCAAGGTATTCCTTAATTCACAGTACTATCCGTATGGTAATTTGAGTCTGGACTTTGGCCATAATCAGTTTACGCTACTGTATGAGATGTATGCAAACTTTCAGGCAGCCTAATACGATAAAGAGCCTGAATCAATGATGAAGAAAAGTGATTTCAAAGAATACGATCCCCTCAGTGTCATTGATTGCTCAAAACAAAATGAGTTTCTCAAACAGGCCTCCGTGGACGTTCTTTTGGAATTTGAATCTGCACACAATTTCCCTGCAGCAGAGTTCAGTTTTCATAGATATCGAGTTCATCGTGGACGTGCAAGGCTTCCAGAAGCCCATCAACCAGTTCGTCTTCAAGGAATTGGTTATAATTCCTCTTCAGGAAAACGCTCAACCCGTGGTCTACCTCTTTGAACCACCCTACTCCTGGGACTTGCCAAATACAAAAGTGAAAATTCATGGCTCACGCGCAGTTACCATGGTCTAGAATGGACCTGCAATTCTGGAATGCAAATTGTGCAGTTCGAAACGCTGTTGCTCTCAACACCTGGTTCTTGTCTCCTCGAGATCAGCCTACCATCAGGCATTACTCTGGAAGCAGAGCCAATGACGATGGCACAACTGAAAGTATTGATACTACGGATACTTCCTTGGCCAACACAACACTCAAAGATTTTTATAACCGTTGTGAATTTATGTTTTAACTACGTTTACTCTTATCACATTATAGGTTAAGATTTTCTCTTGTAAAATTAGACTGTCTTTTTTCTTAAATAAACCAGACATTCAATTTTACATCGAGTGAATATTTATTTAAACCCTTTTAGTTAGTTAAGAATTAGTTAAGCTTATTTTGAATTTCCTTCGGTACCTTCATTTCCGGCGGTAAATATTACAAACATCGTTGGGTTAAATTCTGAATCCCAATATCGTTTACTCTCAGCGGTGAACAATCACAAACGTCGTTGGGCTGCATTTTCAACGTTGGATTTTAGTCAAGCATCGTTTGGTTGCAATACAATTTCAGCGCTGTAAACACATCGTTGGGTTGAATTTTTAAATTTTTTCGCGATCTTGTTTTCATTAACACGAGATAAATAAGCATTATACCTATAGGTAATATTAGGTTGAAATTCTAGAAGCTTCGAGAAACCCCTAGCTCACACAGGCCAACTATGTTTCTAGAAGTTTCCAGAACTCAGGAGAATCCCGAACCAATCTCAGGCTTTCTAGAAATTTCAATCACTGTTTGTCGACTAGTTGAAAAGTTCTAGAAAATTTAACGAACAAGAATCTTAGAGATTTCTAGAAACTCATAGAATTCAGAGGCATTCCCGATCCGACGACCGCCAACTACATAAAACTTGTAGCAGTCTATGTCGGTAAAACAGTGGCCCACCTTGTCGACTGGTCATGGATCTGTGACAGTGCTCTACATTACCAACCGAGTTACCGACTATCGGTAACTTACAGATACCCCTGTCAGTGGTCTACCTTACCGACCGAGTTACTGACTGTCGGTAACTTGCCGATAACTGTTTTACCAGGTGATTATCGCCAGAACCCGCCTTGCTATACTACTTACCCTACTGACTGCTACACAAGAGGTTAGGTTAATGAACAGGAAGAGGTGGCCCATTCCGCCCCATATGACACATTCAAGTCAAATCAAAATTTCGCTTATTTCTCGTTTACAATTATATATAAATCTGTTGAAAACTTAAGGTTTAATGAATGAGCTATGTAAATAATCACTGGAAAAACATCTAATATGTGATTTCATGTGATTATTGGACTTTCTAAACAAATGCAAAATAGCAGAATCCAGGTTTTAAAATTTTTACTCTCGTTTTTTCCAAATTTATTCAACATTAAGTGAACATTTTTTTAAAAGACGTTTGCTAACGGTCTTCCTGATATTAGTACAAAGAACAGTCCTACCCTAGAATAGTGGAACAGTTCTGACCAATGAGGTAGCTGCTAGAGCTTGTTCAGGCACCTCATTGGTCAAAACTGTTCGACTATTCTATTAATCTACCTCCATGAGACTGCGACCTGATGGGTGTGCGTGTGCGGTCAGCCAAACTTTGTCATACATTGGGCTTACATTTGCTTGTGCTCAATTTTTCTGTGTATGAATTATTATATGTTTGATCAGCAAAAATTAAATAGAACAAGGTGGTCTTCTATCTGCTCCCTTCTTAAAATTTGTCATCATCCTCGATGAATGGTGGAGATAAATTTTGTCGTTGATTAAAGGATAATGTAAACTGTTTGCATGGTTGAGTGTTTGTCAACACTCTAGAATATTCTTTAATCATATTGATTATCTATGCTTTCTGACATTGGTTATTGGTACACACGCTTGCGATGTTGGTGTGTCTTTTGCGTTCAAACTTCGTAATTCTTGCCTCTTTTCGAGTGGCAGGAGTCGCATTTCTTCATCATTTTCACTGTTGTACTTTGGTTTTGGCTTTCTTTCAAAATGTTTAGTAGTTTTAATTATCACTTTTCTTCCGCTGCATATATGGCCATCAGCGATATTAGTAAAAATATTCCAAAAAGTGTCCCAGTTATAATGCGACTTTTCTTTGTGTTATGATGTTGAAGTTTGAATTCTAAAAGTAGATTCTCGATTTCCTCTAATAATTTTCCGTTCTGAAATTCTTGTCAATTTTTGGCTGGTTCCATTTGTAAATGGTATTCTTGTAAGGATGTAGGTTCTTCAATTTTTTGTATCACATATGATATCGATGGGTCCTAAAAGAAAGGTACTTTAGCAACAGCTCAAAAAACAATCGTATAGATAATTTCCGCCGATGGTGCAGTTATGTGGGAAATACAGTTTTATCTTCTTGCTGTGACATATATTATAATAAGCTTACGTTAATCCAATCATCAGTGGTGGATTTAGGAATTTGCCGCCCCTAGGCTAATAGAAATTTGCCGCCCTTAGGCTAACAGAAATTAACTACTATTACTTAAAAGCGAGAAAGACGAACATTATGCGCGGTAAAATTAAAATTCGTCAGATGAATTATGCAGGCCCGTAGAGAGGAAACCCGGACCCGGGGGTGGGAATGACGGGCCCCTATACGTAATTTTGAAAATTTATAATTCAAACTGATGCGATCTCCGCGTCCAGGGAAAATCTCCCCATTATCCCCACCCCCCTCTCGCCAGACTTGGAATTATGCAATGTTTTGACTTAATAAATTACATAAGCGGGTTAAATAAAAAATCAATATTTTCAGTCAATCTTTATGAACATTTTTTCCACCTCGCTCAGGCTGCATCTGTGTAGAAAAAATCTGACATTTTTGAAAATTTATCGCATGAAAATCCTGCGCCCCCCCTCCCCCTCCCAATTTTGCTGCCCTAGGCTGCAGCCTATGTAGCCTATATGGAAAATCCGCCACTGCCAACCATACTTTCATGAAATTTTTGTATAATCTACCTCGTTTTTCAAATGAATGAGGTAAAGTATCTACCTAAAAGTTGTTAATACTTTGACGAATATTCCTTAAGCTACTAAAAATCAACACAGGTGCATTCAAAACCATTTGAGCTCAAAGGTTTAGGGCTCTTTCACACGATTGCACATCCGCAACTTGCGGAATTGCGCAAGTCATGAGGTCATTAGAATGCTTGATTTTTTTTAAATAGAAAATTTGATGAGTTTCTAACGATAGGCAAATGTATTGAGCTAAAGATAATTATGGAAGAATAACGGTGAGGTATTAAATAGATTTTTCAACATTTTGATGAAAAAAAAACAAGCACATGCAAATCAGCTGATTCCTCTCAAAGTTCTGTGTGCATGAGTTTCAGATTTGTCGTGCTTTGTATGGCTTTTTCAACAAAATAATATTTTTGTGCACAGAAGATAAGTATTTTTGATACTTATTAATATAATAATATTATGATTTTGCAAAAAATAGCCTGTCCAAGCTTTGTGATATTGCACCATTTCTTACAACGAATCCATTCCTTAAGAAGAACCCACCAAAATCAAGTAGACGTTAATTAAGCGCTTTCCTTTTTTCTTTTTAAAATGTCAGAAACAAGCATGTTAATTATTTATCATTTGTCAAAAGCAACTATAGAAGTTATGTTTGGGTTTACCAGCTCTGCATACACAAAGACGTGCCGCAAACAGTAGGCTATTGTTTCCAAAAGCATTATTATTATTATTATTATTATTATTATTATTATGTCATTAAGCCGTTTCTCTTCCGGGGTAGGCGTGAATTGCTTGGTTGGAAAGTAGTGATGTGTGGATGGGTATATAGGTGAAGGGCAGATAGGTATATATGCTTTAGGTATAGATGTTTTAGATTGATCTAGAATTCTCGTGTTACTTATTTAAATAACACGTTCATTCCGCAACACTGCTCTGAACGTGTTATTTAAATAAGTAACACGAGAATTCTAGATCAATCTAAAATATCTATACCTTAAACCTATATACCTAGCTACCCTTCACCTATATACCCATCCACACATCACTACTTTCCAATCGAGCAATTCACGCCTACCCCGAAAGGAAAACGGCTTAATGATATAATAATAACTTTCAACGAACACTAGTTGGATGTTATTACTGGGTTACATTGATGGGACAAAGGGTGTAAAGTCTGTATTCAGATGCTTTATTTGTAAAATAAAACCACTAATTTTATTTTTTTGAAGCATTTCAAAAAATTTATTATTCCCATTTATATTTTCCATTTATGATGTCACATTGTGTGTCAACCTCTCCCCGCCCGTATCACAAATCATCTCAAAACCTGTTATCCCCCCCCCCACCCCATGGCAGTGTGAGGTAGTTTTTGAATGGCCCCTTAGCTACCATGAATCTTGATGAGTGCATAACCGAAAATAACTGCATATTTGTTAGATACGTGAGAAACTTTCTCTAGAAACTTTGTCTATAGGTCTCAACATATAAGTGATTTTACTTTCTTTCAATATACATTAGAAAACGTGATAACTTATATGTGTTTAAAGTTCTGAACGTTCAAATTAACGAAATTTTTTACTGATGACTTTGTTAACCAGAAAAAGTGCTCAAATGTTTGTTTATTCACATTGAAAATAATTTATTATTGAAACAGAATTATAATGCATATTTTAAATTGCAATTGGAACAATATTTATGGGTGAAAAAGAAATGGGAAAAAACATTTCGTTTATTTGAACGTTCGGAACTTCAGGTACATATAAGTTATGGGTATATTTTAGTTTGTATGGAATTTCCTGCATTTTTATTATATTTTGTATCTTTTGACATTTCGATTTCATGTTAATTTCAAACTTGTATTCAGATGCTGACTCTTGATATGTATAATGAGTCAAATTCTTTTTTTAAGAACGTGCTTTTGTCGTTAATTTTAATGATCCTTATATCCATAATAGTAAAAGAACATGATCGCTCGAATGTCACTCAGAGTTCTCGTTGTGGTTAACAATATGGATGTCGAATAAGGCAGAATTTCAGATAACCATATAATGATATCCTGTGAGCGAAACGACGCTAATTCAAAACATATTTCATTCTTATAATATTTCTTATATTCTGTCGCACATCTCCTTGTTAAAAGTTTCCTCTTCGTATCCTCAATGTGAATAGACAAGATCATCGACTAAAATATTAAAGATGAGCAATTTCAAGTAATAAAATATATGGAGCTTGCTTTATTTCAATATTTTAATTGTTGATCGACATAGAATTAATTTAATACTATACTAGCATTAATAAAATAACCATATTATTAATAAAATATACATATTATATTTATTTATCATGATTTTTACAAATTTTTATAGAAATTAATCTTGTTTTAGGGCGGAGGACGTTATCATTCGGAGGGGGACAGGCAGCGAGAAAACAGCCATCGCGCGTAGCATTCGGGTAATTAAAATATTTCAAATTTTATCAAGACAAAGTTTAAAATTTAAGATTGATGAATTCTAAACCGAAAGAATTTTTTAAACTTTCACAACTTAGTAAGTACTTATAGGAAAAGCAATGTAATTGCAACGATAATATAAATATGGATTACACAAATTGACGAAATAAAGATTGACCAAGGAAATTGATGAATTTTTGGAATTAATGCCATGATAATATTCATATTAGTAAACAATTGAATGATTTTTTAAATACTGATAATATTTGAAACCATTAAAACGAATTTATAAATTGGTTGTATTTTATTACACCATTGAATTATCGGAAATGGCAAATTAACTGAAAGTGAAAAATTTAAATGGGTAATGGTCTTAAAATCTTTTAATTGTTACAATTAGCAATTCCATAATCGAGTCCGTAATACTAGTCTATGCCTTCATTAATTTAAAAAGTCAGGTGTTTCTTTATATAAGGGTTTACAGAGTATAATAATCAAAATAATGTTACTTATTAATTTTTCAAAGAAAACCTAGGTATGTTTAGAAAAAATAAATTTTGGCTGATTATGAAAGGAGAATCTTTTGACAGTGTGTATTTGACACTTTTTAATTTTTCCATCAAGTTAATATTATATTTGTTATATTTATTGAATGACTTTTATTCATAGTTCTAAAATTAACGTCAAAAACGTTCAATTTCCTACGAATGTCATATTTTTTATGCTAGTTTGAACCCTTCTATAACCATCATATTCCTATTTTTAGTTCACTTTTTACAATGATACGAAAAAAACTAGCAATTAAAAAGTTAGCGCAGTATGTACACTTTAGTCTCGATACTTGATACACGCCAGCTTCGAATATTTTCCATATTCATTTTCGATTCTACAAGATCTAAGGAGAAGTTTTTGAGATTTCTTGACGTCGTGATTCGACAGTCGCCACTTTTTGAATTTTTTGACTTCGTGGTGAATTTTCAAAGTTTTAATTCAATAAAGAACACATATTACACTCAAGAATGTCCTAGTACAATATTTCGAAAAGTTAACTATAGCCGTTAAAAAAAATTAAAACCGATTTGATCTATAATTACACCGGTTGACGGTATTTGACAAGGAATGTACTATTTTAAATAATAAAATCAGTTCAAGAAGATGTCGGCAAGCGCCCTAAAGAATTTTGTAGATTACGACGAGTCAGAGGTCAAAGGTGAAAAGTGAGGGGTCATTCAGAGGTCAAATTCAATGTTTAAGGGTCAAAGTTCAGAGTTCAGGAGTCAAAAAATTTTGATTACAGTTGAAGGGTGACATATCAGAGGTAAAAGCTGAGGTCTAAGGTGAAATATCAAAAGTCAGGAGTCAAAGGTGGGGGTCATATACCAGAGGTCAAATCTAAGGGGTCAAAAGTCAGACGTAAATGGTCAGGAGTCATAGGTTAAAATATGTCGAAATGTGAAGTGGTCAAAAGCCGTAGGTTAAAGGAACAAAGAAGTATTCTTTTTTATGTCGAAGTCGATACTCCTTTGAGTGTAAAGATATGCTTTTTAAAAGTACATCAAAGTATCGATATGTGGAACGTAATGCAATACTATAGTTCAAAAGAAGAATATGGAGTAAAGCTCTGTATTTCCTATCCACCTTTATGCACATGTTACTACACAATGTACAGCATTATATTTGATAAGAATTTGGCTGACATAAAAATAAATTCTTAATTTTACTTGAAGGAAGTTCTTTCATTTTTAAAATATATAATAATGACGAGTAATAAAAAAGAATCCTATGAAATAGTGAAATTCACTATTTTAACTAGTGTTTTTAAGGTTGCACTGATTCAGTTTGAAGATTGCACTAATCCGAAAAGTGGATTGCACTACTGTCCGTCCAAAAAGTTTAGGCAGCTCGATTTTTGTGCAGATTTTCATGAAAATCTAAGCAAAAAAAAATTCTAAAAATATGGGACAACATGCATGTTGCAGGTGAAGGTTTTGCCAATACTGATACCAAGTTTCAACACTTTCAGATGATTAGCGATTAATAACGGGCGAGTGAAAGGTGAAAAAGCATAATAATCCTATGATCATTTCAGAATACTCAATTTTGAATTGCTGTAAGTCACCGACAAAAATTATGAAAAAACTGCCAAAAATATACTGAGTTCGTTGATCCTTTCTGTGCCCAGTGGTGATATTTAGAGTCATAAATAATTATTTGTTAATAAGTTATTGACAAAAGAATGGGGAGGTGTCATCTCCGGAACTAAGGAACGTACAGAAATTATTCTTGAAGCAAATTACACATTTTTGGATTTATTTCACTATCTTCATACTGAAATAGCTTTCACTAATTCATTTAGTGAAATTTTCACTATTTCCGATTTAGAGAGAATGATTTTAAAATATTGAAACTCGAATAGATAAATTTTCAGCCAAAAAGAATTTTCAACCAAATAATGGAATTTTGAACCTACAAAGACGAACTTTCAATCAAATGGTCAAATTTTCAAACAAAGAAGAGTCAACTTCAACCAAAAAAGATCAAGCCTTAATTCAAAAAGACGAATTTTCAACAAAATAATTAAATCCTCAATCAAAAACGATTAATTTTTAACTAAACCGTTGTATTTTTAACCATATAACATCAACTTTCTACTAAAATAGATGAATTTTCAAATCAAAAAGAAAATTTTTCAACAACATAGTTGAATTTTCCACCAGGAAAGATTTTTCAGCCAAGGTTGAAAAAAAGTTTCAACCTAATTATTGTTAAATTTTCAAACCAAATAGGCGAATTCTTTAGAAAACAGTTGAATTTTCAACCTGAAGATATCAATTTTCTACGAAAAAGAATATAATTTTCCCCGAAAAAAGACGAATTTTCTACAAAAGAGTTGTATTTCAACGCGAAATTATGAATTTCCAACAAAAAGTTCATTTTCAACCAAATAATTGAATTTTAAACTAAAACGGATCAATTTTCTGCTAAAAAGTAGTAACATTTTCCATCAAGGAGATTAATTTCTTACAAAAAGACGAATTTACACAAAATTTTCACTCAAAAAAATTAATTCTCATTTAAAAAAGACGAATTTTCATGACAACGAAATATTTAAATCTTCAAGTAATAAATCAATTCAGTTTGCATTTAAGCGAACTGAATTTTTGAATTTTTCTCTAAAACAGGGGAAAAAAGAGGGATTCATTAAAAAAGAGATAAATAGGGGAATAGGGGAAAGAGTGTGAAGTCTGTATTTAGATGCTTTGTGTAAAATAAAAGCACTAATTTTCATTATTTCAAGCATTTCAAAACATTATTATTCATATTTATATTTTCCATGTGTGATGTCACCTTCTGCTTTAACGCCTCCCCCTACGTCACAAAGCATGTTTCCCCCCCCCCCCCCCACCCACCCTGGCAGTGATTATTCATTGAAATAGTAGTCATACTTCATTGATTTTTCAGAAGAAACTTTTACTGAAAATTCCGTGGCGCCTAATGAAATTTCAATAATTGTTTCTACTGAGAAAATAGTGAAGAAATACTGGAATTTCATTGAATAATCACTGATTCTCAGCGAATTTTTACTGAATCAGATAGGCACTGATAGGTAGTCACTGATTATCAGTGAAATTCCATTGATTCAAATTAAGAGAGAACGGTCTCAAATCCAGGTGATTTTAAAGTCTCTACATTTTTTAATCCTTAATTCCTTTTTCATCCCGTAAGTAAAATCCCTGACAACTCGAAAAAATGAAACAGATATCGAAAATCGCATTTTATCGGTTAAGTGATTTAGGTAGAGTCAGTGCCCAATATGGAATTTTCAGTTGAAAGCCTGATTTACCGAAATCGATTTTAGAGCCCAGGCACAGGAATTAATTTAGTTTACTGGATCAATAATACAATAAAGCTTACACATGGGCTATTATAATTAGCTATGGATTCTAGATCTATCTAAAAATCTGTACCTCCTCCCCACATTACTCCCTTCCTCGCCGAGTGAGTCATGCTTACCCCGAAAGGGATATGGCTTAATGGTATAATAATAATAATAATCATAAAAATAAAATCATTTGCCGTCTGGGTCGGGGTTTTAGCAAAAAACAATCAGGCTCTGCGAAGGGAGTGCAGAGCACTTAAAGGTGACAGTAACATAGGGTTGATTCTCTGATTGCAGTTACAGTACTCATAGTCAGTACTCACTTATTTTTCACTTTTCGAATATTTTTTCTTTCATCCTCAAGTTTTGTTCGAATAACCAAAAAATGTCTTCAAACTTTGAGTCAAATCGGTTAATATCGCAGTCCCACAATAAAAGTATGAGTTCCGACGGACCAGACTAGTCAATTCTTATTTTGGGTCGTTGAATCGGAATCCGTAGTCGGAATTCCAAAGTTAGCTCTTGTTTTCTTCCTAACCGCAACAAATGTACGAAAAATTTATTTTCTGAGGCTAGGAAGAAAACGTATATTATACGTAAGAATTGACTACTGTCCGTCCAAAAATTTTAGGCAGCTCGATTTTTGTGCATGTGGCAGGTGAAGGTTTGGCCAATACTGATACCGAGTTTCAAAATTTTCAGATGATTAGCGATTATTTCCGGGAGAGTGCAACGTGAAAAAGCATAATAATCCTATGAACATTTCAGAAAAAAATTACGAAAAATCTGCCAAAAATATATGGCTTTCTTTGATCCTTTCTGTGCCCAGTGGTGATATTTAGAGTCAGAAATAATTATTCGTTAATAAGTTATTGAAAAAAGAATGGGGAGGTGTTTATCCGAAACTAAGGATCGTACAGAGATGATTCTTGAAGCAAATTACACATTTTTGGCTTCTGACAATGTTATGCGTATTATCAATTAGCAAAAAGTTGCACTTCAATGTTTAAAAAATTATTTTCTTCTTGGGAAAATACAAAAGGCTTAACGATAATCAAGGCTACCTCACACTCAGCGTGGGATCTTTCAGGCCCTACTGCTACACGTGCAACGCGACCTTCTCTCACACTCACGCAGTTACACAGCCTCTAAGCCCTGACGCAAAAAAAGGGATACGATTACCTCGATTATCATAAAGTCTTTTGTATTTTTCCAAGAAGAAAATAATTTTTTAAACATTCAAGTGAAACTTTAAGCTCATTGGTAATACGCACAAGATTGTCAGAACTAAAAAAATGTGTAATTTGCTTCAAGAATCATCTCTGTACGTTCCTTAGTTCCGGAGATGACACCTCCTCACTCTTTTGTCAATAACTTTTTTTTAAAAAATGACTTGTGACTCTAAATGTCACCACTGGGCACAGAAAGGATCAACGAACCCCACATATTTTTGGCAGATTTTTCATCATTTTTTTCAGTGACTTACAGCCATTCAAAGTTGAGTATTCTGAAATGATCATAGGACTATTATGCTTCTTCACCTTTCACTCGCCCGGAAATAATAGCTAATCATCTGAAAATTTTGAAACTCGGTATCAGTATTGGAAAAACCTCCACCTGCACCATGCATGTTGTCTCATATTTTTAGATTTTTTTTTTGCTGAGATTTCCATGAAAATCTGCACAAAAATCGAGTTGCCTAAACTTTTTGGACGAACAGTGGTCTGATCTGTCGGAACACCTACTCTTCTTTTTTTGTGGGGCAGTAAAATGTACAAAAAAAGTGTTTTTTTTTTAGTTTAGGGAATTTCGAGTTTAGGAAGAAAACAAGAGCTAACTTAGAAATTTCGACTTTGGATTCGGATTGAGCGACGCCAAATAGTAAGAATTGACTAGTCTGGTACGTCGGAACTCCTACTTCTTTCTGTGGCTTGGATATTTAGGGGTGCCACAAACACCATGAAGTTTCCCATTGATTTAACATAGGAAAATTTCAGTATATTGTTCCGAATTCGTTAGAAAATAAAAATGTATCACAAATTTTGAGGGTGAATGATTGTAAGCCACTCTTATGGGTCACAAAAGAAAACGTAAACAATCATAAATCCTTAATATAATAATATCTAGTCATCAGTATATAGTTTACTTAAAAAAACAGAAGAAACATGTTATCTCACCCAATTGTCGACAGATTTTAATATTTTTAAGTACAAATTTGTTTTATAAGAATACTCGTAAATGTTTAAACAAATTCCAATGTAGAGTGGAAAAAATGTGTTTTTTTTTGTCTTCAATTTTTCCAACAATTTAATTGGTATGATTTATCTGTTTGTCTTGCAGGAACGCTCGTAATAAATTTGTTTATCAATTTAAATTTATTTAAACATTTACGTGTATTCTTATCAAACAAATTAGTACTTGAGAAATATTAAAATCTGTCGAAAATGTTGTGCTTTTTTATGTAAAATGTATGCTTCAACAAATACGTATTCTACACATAACTGTACAATTATTTAGACAAATTACTTTAGTGTTATCATTGATTAAAGAACTCATAATGTCTAGAAAATACATTCATTGGCGACTTACCTGATATAAACAAATATTTAAACAAATTATGATTGTTTAAACAATTGAAAATTAGTTCAAAAGGACTGGGTATTCTTAGATTAAGGATTTATGATTCTTTATGATGAAAAATGTTGTATGTTAAATCAGTGGGAAACTTCATGGTCTTTGCTTGCGCCACCCCTAAATATTAACCGATTTGGCTGAAATTTGGAGATCATTTTTTTGGGCATTCGAATAATAATGGGGAGAGCAGAAAAATTATATAACAAAAAATTCTACCAAGTATAAGTAAGAACCACCCTAGAACTCACGTATTGTGAACTGCACCATTGCAATTGAATCCTGAGAGTGAGGTCATTTAAATGTACATATTGCAGCCAGTGAAAATGCCAAGCAATTATCAACGTCAAGTGCGAATGGCGGAAATGAGTTCAGAAGGAAGTGTTATGTAGGATTTAACATTGAAATGGCCCCGGTGATTAATTTCAAATGGGAAGTACTTTTTATAACAGCAAATTGCTCTTTCAATTGTAAAATTCTAGGCTTTGGACCTATTCTTATTCTTGATATCAATTTATATTTATAAATTGACTATCAATTTTTTCTCAATAATAAGATAATGTTATGGGTGAAAATCTCAAAGTTGGCATTATCATGTCCCTGGAATATTGTATGCTGCTTATGTTTTTAGGAATAAGTTTCTTAATTACAGGGTTTTATTAAGAGGGAAATTTTTAAGATTTTTTAGAGTTGGAAGGTACGAAATTTTGGTTATTTTTTTCTAAATTGGAAGAAGCTATTTTTTTAGCATTTTTATTCAGGGAAAGCGAGAAATTTTTTATTTTCAGTGGTGTTTTTCTGAATTGGAGGAGGGTAATCTTTTTGAAATTTTTATTGAGTTGGAAGGGAGGAGATTTCGATTTTCAACTTCAAGGATAAACTTTTGTTTTTTAGATTTTTATTAAGTTGAAGGCGGGCAAATTTGGTATTTTCAACATCTTTATTGAGTTTGAAACGAGGAAATTTTAGTTTTTAATTTTTGTTGAATTGGCAGAGGGACATTTTAAATTTCAGTTTTCAATATTTTATGAATTGGAAGGATAATTTTTTATTTTTAAAATTTGTATTGAGTTGAAAGGGAGGAACAATAGGTTCTCAATTTTTTCTGAATTGAAAGGCCATTTTTCTTTATAAAATTTTGATTGAGTTGAAGGGGGAACTTTTTATTTTAAATATTTTATTTCTGAATTGGAAGAGGGTCATCTTCTTTTTAATTATAAAATTAAAAAATTTTTTGCCGAGTTGGAAGGAACGAAATTTCGATTTCCTTTTGTTTTTTTAATTGTAACAGGGTCATTTTTTGTTTTTAAGATTTTTTTTGGAAGGGGGAAATTTTAAGATTTTTATAGAGTTTGAAGGAAAGAAATTTTGGTTATTGTTTTTATTGATTGGAAGAGGCCTTTTTCTTTTTTAGCACTTTTTTGAGTTGAAGGGGGAACTTTTTATTTTCAATTTCTTTTTTTCTGAATTGGAACAGCGATATATATTCTATTTTTAATATTTTTATTAAAGTGAGTTGAAAGGGAGGATTAGTTTTAATGCAGGGCATTGACAATGATAGCGTAGATTTATATTTTTTAACCAGAAATCTTTTATCTGTTCAATTTATAAAGGTTTAAAACTAAAACCTTTGCAGTTTAATGGAATTTAATTTAAAAATTTTCATTCGGAAAGTGCTTAAAGCTTCCATTTTATATGTGTAAAACATTTTTAACGGTTGAATTGAAAATTTCGGAATAAAATCTTTTTCAATCTTTAATTGTAAAAGTTCAAAATTCAAAACAGATCTACTCTGAATGCCTTGAATTGCAGTTCAGTTTCGATGAAAAAAAAAACTTCAAATGAAAAGATTTTCATTTTTTTAAATTCGCATTTTTTATATCAACGACTGTGGAACATTTTTGCGAACCGGGAAATGAGTGGGAATTTTTTTCCTCGATTAAAACGGCCACCATGGTTAAATTATAAATTGCTAAATTTTTAATTCTTGAATTTAACATTATTTAGTTATTCGATTTGGTGAAAATCAATTAGTTGAAAATATCATCTCCTTGGAATATTATACGCTTGTGTTTAGAGGAATAAAGGTTTTAATTACAGGGTTTTATTAAGCGTACTTTCTCAAATAATATCCTACCTGCCAATTATTTTTACATTATTTCGTATCAAAATACATTCGATTCAATATGAGTAAATGTCACCCGGTAATTTGTTTCTGACTACCTTTTTCAAGTTTATGGTGTCATACCTTTTAAAAAAAGCTTAAGATCTAATTACTAAATACACTTATTTTTTCAGAATAAATTGTAGAATTACAAAATAAAGTTTTTTTCTTATTTCCCATTATACTTTCAGAGTTATAATCACTTTTTAAATGTCCCTGAGTATTAATGTATCCAGTAACAAAACAGTTTTTCATTAATTTTATGACTTAAAACTTTAATCGCCACATTTAAATTGATTAATAATTGAGGATTATTCAATATCCCTCAAGACGTGAACATATAAGTACATTTTAAGTGCTTTATTTGACCTAAATTACCGATTAAGAAGCCCGAAAATGATCGTACAACGTATTTGTTGTCAGTCGGCAACACGGTTTCATTATTAGAAGGAACATATTTTGGAGGGGACTTTATGCAAAAAATATTAATAAACATATATCTACTTCTTACCTGCAAAACACTTTACTGATAAATTAATCCAGACAAAAAAGACATAATCTTGCATAATCTTGTCATCCGGTAACTCAAAAGTAATTTGCAGCAAATGAAGTTAGTTGAAAACCGGAAAATAATCGAGATTCCCCTTAATTTGGAATTTAAAAATGATTTTAAATACATTTAAACTAATACTTTACTTTTATTGTAATGGTTTGCAACATGAACATGATTTCTAAATATATATCATCTTAATAAACAAAGAGAAAAATATGAAAACAATTGATTTTTTATTAAAATTAATATATATATATATAATCAACTGCCAATGTAGAAATATGACAAAAATAAGAATTATCGGGATAAATAAGAGCCGTGAAATTCCATGAAATGTAATGATATTTCCTGAAATCCTGGGAAATCTATTATAATACCTTGAGCACATTTTAAATCTTTTGAAATCTGATAAAATCTTTTTAAAATTCCACGGAATCTTTTAAAATATCCTAAATTCTCGTAGGGCATATAAAATCTTTCCATGTATTCAAAAATTCTTGGAGAATTTTTAAAACTGCATGCAATTTGGTTTAAATACCTTCAAATCATTAGATCTGTGGAAAATTCCTTGGAATCTTTAAAAATGCCATAATCTTTAAAATCCTTTGAATAACTTTGAAATTTATTGAAAATTCCTTGGGAACGTTTTAAATATTTTAAAATCTATAAAAAATTTAAAATCTTGGGAAATACCTTAAAATATTTGAAAATCTCTTCAAATCTCCAAAGTCCTTGGAAATCGCTCAATTCTTGTGAATGAATTCTTTGTAGTCCTTAAAATTATTACAAAATCCCGTGAAATTATATGAAATCTGACCATATGCCTCGAATTATACATGAACTCCTTTGACATCCTTTAAGAGTATTGAAATCCTCGGAAATCTCATAAAGTCTCTTAAATTTCATTGAGAATCCTTTGAAATATTTGTAAATGTTGGAAATTTTCTGATATCTCTTTGAATCATTTAAAGTATCCTAAAACATTATAAATCCAACATGAAATCATTTTAAATCTTCGCAGATTCAAGGAAATTCTTGAAAACCGTATGGATTTTTTGAAATCCTGTGAAATCCCCTGAAATATTTGAAAATCTCTTCGAAACCTTGAAATCCTATAGAAACCCTTGATTCACGTGAAATTCTTTAAAATCTATAGAAGTATTATCAAATGTTTTGATATTATTGAAGTCCCATAAAAATCCTCTAATGAGACCCACATAAAGTGTTTCCTTTGGTGTCAAAATTACCCCTAATTTTTGGCAGAATTTAGAAAAAATATTTAGGGTTCCCCCAAGCCAGTGTTTGAGAATCAAATGCTTATTTTATTTCAATAGTCGCTGCTAATGGATTTTTATTACTTCGACAGGCATACAATATTTTTACTATTTTTACTCGAATACATATTTCAGATTTTTGGCAGCTTTTTTTAAAAAAATGATCATTTTATTTTTTTAAACCGGCTTGCGGAACCCCTAAATACTTTTTTTAAATACTGTGAAAATTCCGAAGTAGTAAATACACAAACAGGGACTCTTGAAATTGAAGAAACATTTCATTTACAAAAACCGACTTGGGGGTCACCTAAATATTTTTTTTAACTCTGCCAAAAATCAGGGGTCTTTTTTACAATAAAAGAAACTCTTTGTAGGAGTGCCATTTTGAGAAAAAAAGCCTTTTTTGAACCATCTAAATGTTTATAATTGAAAGCCGTTGTAATCCTCGAATGCTTTAATTATCTGCATTCATTATTCAAATTGTGCTTCGTTAAGAATGATTTAAACCAGTTAATGGCTTAGAAAAAAGACTTCTTCTTATTAATATTCATCGCCTTCAAAATCCGATTAGCAATTTTCGTCCGTGTCGTCTTGTTTGACTCGGTTGCTATAGCATTTCGGCCCTTGTTTAACACATTATCGACTTAAGAAAAGGACAGAAGACTCTGCAGAAGACATTTGCTTCCGTTCCAGTTAATTAGCATCGTTTCGGACCCAGACGTGACTTAAATTTTAAACTCGGCTTGTGTCTGAAATTGCGCGAACTCGTTAGTCACAATTGCGGTTAAAAGCTAAACGTTGCTAATTACGAATTAGAAAAAGTTATCTTGATTTAAGAATAACCAGGTTTTATATTAAATACCTCACTTAGGCTCTAATCAATACTTTACTCTAAAAATTTACTTGTCTAAAGAAACAATTATCCTTTCTTTGGAAGAATCATTCCAAATTGTACGTTTTAAAGCAATAAAAAAAACAATGACAAAGAGGACAAAACAGAGGGGGGACATTTGTTACCTAAAGGATTTTAAAAAATGATCAAATTTACGAGAGTTACGCCATGTTAAATTTTGGCATCAAATTTTTTGATTTGTCGATATTTCTCAAACTGCAGAAAGAATTTTAATGATACTTGGATTTCTTGTAGACAAAAATATGCGCTTCAATATTGCATCTTTTTATTTTTTTATACTTAGAATATACAAATTCCTTATAATTTCACCTTTCACTTAGCAAAAACGGTGATGGCGACTTCTGATTCGGCAATAAAATTTAGGTCTATTCATTAAAAAGTGGTCAAAATTCGCATTTGTTTATAAAAATTGTTTAAATAATTAATGTTCTTTTGTAATTTGAAAAATGGGATAGTAAAAATGGTGGAAATGTCTATTGGACTACCATAATTGTTTAAATAATTGCTAAGCAGCATCTTTTCGCGTTTTTCAGAAAGACTGGTTTAAAATGTATTATGTGATATTGAACGCTTCAAAATACATTTCTAAGTTACAAAAAATGTATAACTTAGGGTAATGCAAAGATCTACAGTGTAATGCAGAGATCGACAGTGTAGTTTCCTGTGAATATGACTAATTTATTTAAATTTAAATGTCATTGCCAAGGTCACTATAGATACCTTTGGAAGTAGAAAAACCGACTGGAATAACGAGCATTGCATTTTTTGTAGCTACCGGTTCGATAAGGAAATGCAAATCGACTGGGATTATTAAAATAAAATAAAATTCAATGCTCTCTGCAATCTGTTCGATTCTAAACAAATATAAGAAAAATTTGTCCGGTTATGTAAATTTTAATATTTTAGTCAAAACTGAACAACTGATAACTTGAAGCATTCAAAACTGAACTTTGCAAGCATTAAAAGTAGAATACAATTACTCCAAATTAAAAATTATAACATTAAAAATTGAAAAATTTTCAATACAACCGAGTTTCAAGGCCCTTTAAATTATACAGGCTTCCAAAATAAAACATCCTAAATTTTTTAATTAATTCAAAGGTTCAAAAATATGTTTTCAAATTCAAGGAATTAAAAATTTTACAATAATTTTAAATTGAGAGCCTTAGTAATTGAAAAATAGGTATTTAATGTTAACGTTAAGAATTGAATAACATCAGATAAAAATTAATTTACACAATTTTCAAATTACTACCATTTGAAATTGAACAATTGCAGTATCTGTGTGCGTGAATATTTCTTGATTGTACAACTAATTATTTCAAATATATGTAGCCCTAATAGTTGAAAATTTTCAAATGAAAAACGTTCCCAGTCGAATAATTTCAAATTCAGGTAATAAAAATTGGGCACTAACTATCATTACGGAATTTTCCGTGAATTTTGCCCTAAACGAGCTGAAAAATGGGTTAGTGTTACGGAAAAATACGTAACGATAGACGTAGTTCGCAAACATTGCATGAAAATTTCAAATCTGCAAATCTTCACATCAAACCGTGCACATTTTTTTAGGCTATTTTTTTAAATGTCGCATATGGCATAGTTTTTGTTTTGATCGGAAAAAGTAATTGTGAAAATAAAAAATCTGCCCGCTGCGCGGACACATTCTCATCACGCGCGGCTCGCTTCGTTCGGAAGTTAAGTGCGCCAAGGGCGCGCGTCTGTTGGTTCTTGCGCTTCGCGCTCGATAATACAGTCAATTTCCTTTCATTCTACAGATCGCCTACTCTACAGTTCATCTATTCTACATCCCCTATACACGTGAATAGTGACTGACCAATTAAAAAAAGAGGTCCAAAGAGCGGGAAGCCTTGAATTGCGTATTTTAGCATGACGTCATGGGAATGCAGACAACTTTTTCGAGAAAATATGCTAAACGTAAAAGTAATTCAGATCGATTTGATCAGAACCGGGTACTGTAAACTGAAATTTCAGATATGTTGATTGTATTTCGCGAAAAACTTGAGAAATATTACTATTCAGATCTTTATCACTTACCTTTACGCTTAGAATATTTTTTCCAAAAAGGTGTATGCAGTTGCAGTATCATGTCCTAACCTTCCTGGCGGCTGACATTGCCACCTATCCTAGCATTATACACTTGAAAACCATTATTATTCAGACCAGTATAACTTACTTACTTTTACGTTTAGATTACTTTCTTCAAAAAGTTGCCTGCACTCTTATGTCAAGAACTATGCATTTCCTGACATTTACACCGATCGACGCCATGCCACAAAACTCACCATTCCGCAAAATATTTGAGTCGTTTTTTGATTATGTCACATGAAAGTGGTGACAAAAGTCAAAACGACTACTTCCAGACAAAAATAGTATAATTTATTTTTCAAGATAAACGAAACTAAAACTTATAACGTTTCGAAACATGTACCAGTTTCCTCATCAGATTAAAATTGGTCTAAAATATAAATACAAATAAATAGTCATAATAATAAATTGGTATAACAAGACAATAGAAGCTCCTAAAAATAAAAAATTAGCTTACCATTAAAATCAGGTTAAAAAAGGTTCAAATTAAGTAAAACAACAAAAATGAGTAAGGATTGTTGTGGTTGCTCGTTCATATGCAAAAATTTAAAAAAATTTAAGTTCTTAAATGAAAAAGATTGTTGAGTCATAATTTTTAATATAGTTGTAAAGAATTAGCCTGTAATAAAAATAGTAATGATTAAAAGTATTACATTTTGGAGGTTATATTAGACATGAAGTGAAATCAGGTACATAAAAGGAAAAACGGTTTTACCTGAAACTAAGTTAAAAATAATATCCAAAAAAGAAAATTTAAATGTTTAACCCATCATGTGGGAATTTTGTTAAAATTATGTATTAAAAACTGTTATTTTTGTGTAAGTATAATCAGAGCAACCACAACACTCTATCATGGTAAGACCAATACTAACATCTCTGTATCAATCGGAGTGCGCAGTCTCAAAAATTCAGGAGCGTGCATATTAAAAATCGAATAGGAATGCAAATAAAATTAAAATAATAAATATTAATAAAATAATTTGGTTCGTATGAGAATTCAAAACGCAATTGTAAAATATTATTAGATCATTAAGGAATTTACAATAGTAAAAAACTATAAGATATTAAAGAAACTAGCATAATTGATCAATAATCATCATATAAGATTCGTTAAAAGTATTCAAATCCGAAATAAGATTCATGCTTTTGTATCCTTCTCTGTTAATAAAAACCATTTCAGAAAAACAGCGTTTATAATAATTAGGCTCCTCATGTAGAATTTCAATATCATCCCATTTTATAAAATTAATATCACCTGAATGTTTATAAGTTACATGCTGACTAATAGATCTATTATATTTTTCTGCAAGTCTAATACTATTATCTTCATGTTATTTTATTCTTATTCTAAGTGGACAAATTTATGATTAGTTCTAAAAACAGTTTTTATGTTATAATTATTAAGAAGTCTATTAATATTATTAGATATTGTTCCTAAAATTGGAATACATATAATCTCTTTTTCAACATTAATAACCTCATTATTATTATCTTCTTCTAAAATAAGTCTATCCATAGATTCCAATTCTCTTAACCTTTTTTTAATGTGTTTCTCAACAATAATATTAGGATAACTATTATAAAATAAGTACTTCCTAACAATATTCAAATTATCTGTATGAAAAATAGAATTAGATAAAAGAATAGCCATGTCAACTAAATTTTTAAGTACACCAATCTAACGTTCCACAGGATGATCTGATAGAAAATTAAGAAATCTACCTGAATACGTTTTTTTACGGAACCAATTTGTGATGATACTATTTTTTGAATCTCTAATTAATTCAAGGTTTAAAAAACTTGAAGAATTATCCTCTTCTGTTTCAAAAGTAAATTAAAATTTGTTGTCACCACTTTCATCTAATATGTTCCCAGACGTTAAGCATAAGAAGGATTTAACGTCACCTATTTTCTTCAATATTTCCGATTATATCACATATATTGATTTTTAGTTGGCTATAGGAAATGTTATATTTTTCACGTCGTGCGTTAACAAAAACACTGGCAAACGGACCGCGATTTTTTCAACTGCACAATAAGCCGGGAGGTCAGACAGTCCCGGCCCAGGACCGTCTGAACCGTTTCCACTTGGACTGCATCATATTGCTCAATGTACTCGACTGAGTACTCAAGGGGCATCTCGCCCCTTGAACTGAAAAACTGCGTGGGCCAGCCTTTCTAGGAATGTCGGGTGTATTTATCTGTATTATTATTGATAGTATTTATTGATTTCAAATCGATCCACGCTTTTCGGCACATGGGCAGTTGAAAAAGTTGCTTAGAGAAAGCGGAGCGATACAAGAACGGGGCGGCCAATGAACGTCGCTTGACCAAAATATCCTGCCCACTCGACTGTATATTTATCTTGGCGCTTCGCGCTCAATAATATATTTCCCCCACATTTGCACCCAGACCTTCTAAAATTAAAGGTCAAAGCATCGACAACTGTAATTTGGTGATTGTGAATTCTCTTTTGTTAAAGCTCCTTCGGTTTTAACGAACACATTTTCATCACGTATCTTGTGCTTCGAACTCGATTTTGTCCTAAATGCGAACTTTTCTGCATTATGTTAAACACTATTATATTAAGTGTATATTACATTTATTTCTGTACCTCGGCCTATTAGTATTGCTTATTTAGATATTTCAAAGTAAAGTACAAATTTTATTTATCATGATTACTCAATTTTTTTTCCTTATTTTGCATTAAATTTCATTCTCAACTACCCTGAAAGTGTATGTAATTTTAATAAATGTATATTATTACAATTCATAATATGCATTGGTAATAAAAGAAAAGCGAAAATACTGTGAAGCCTGCAATAAATCTATAGAAATTTTAATCTATTTCTAATACTTTAAAAATATTAGTTTAGAAATCTGAAAATTTTGTTTAGGAAGTAAAGTGAATTTTCCACTGCAAACTTTCTGATTTCAGACTACACACTTTTAAATCAGGACTTCACACAGTGTATTGGACTATATGCAACATTTTTAGGCCATGCAATGGCGTCGTGTTGAGACGGGATACAATATTTATATTGATTTATATTAATATTTATATTAGGGGAGATCACCCTACAGTAGATAATGAACCTGCAGTAGTAGGTAATCATTAATTAAAATTACTAATTTATGTAAAATAATTCATTTGATTTAATTAATAGGGAAGAAAATATAGGTATGTGTTTATATATTAAAATTAGAATGAAATATTTCACGTATATTTGTGCTTATAATTATGATCTACTATCGGTACTGTCATTATTTACTGTAGGGTTGTCTCACCTACATTATATTAAGTTTAATATTAACATGGATGTCAGATTACTATTAACATATATTAGTACAGAATTAAACGTTTAAATTCAATACTTAATAGCATTTTTTAAATATTTGAATTTTTCCCCTTAATATTTGAAAGTTTTGAAGCTCTGACACGTTTCCAAAGTTTCTCGAAAGTTTACAACCCTATAATTTGGTTCTCGAATTTTGATTTGATATCTTCCCTCCTCCTGATTCTTGAAGAATTGCGTTGCTATATGATCTGAAAAAGGTCTTTTAATGGGAATATGTCGTATGCTAAAGGCTAAAGCGGTGGAATGATGAGGTGAATAGGAGAAAATACCACCTCCTTTGTGAGTATATTGAGGAAGAGTTACGACATTTGCCTTCTATCCTCAGTTCGATCGTATTCGTTCGAGGGGAATTTTCTTTTATGTTCTAAATTCTATTCGAAACTCTTTTCCATTACCAGGATGACTCAAAATGTTCGAGAAGATGGAAAAAGTGTACTCACTTCCGTCTAAAAATCAATATTCCAGATTTCAGAGAAAGCAGACGGTCGTTATGTCCCAAAGGAGTTTGAAAAATGTTGAAGTCTAGACTTGCTCGTAATTTACGTATGACGTGCTGCAACCTCGTAATTTGATTACCATCGCAGTACCGCACTTCAACATAAAAATTTCCCTTCAAATGAAAAATTAATGGACTTACCAATTTTTCATTGTAAGAGCATATTTTATAGTTTCGTTTGAAAAAAGCACTCTTCTCGAATGTGGAAAAAGGAATCGATTGAATGAAAATCATTTGAATAGGAGAATTTAAAAATACCCGTTCACTCGAATGGAAATCATTTTAATTCGCCACCACACAGCTACCACAAATTCAAGTAAATCTCGTCGAACTATTTTTTAGCTTCTTGAATCGGAACGGCATTTACTGAATCGCTGGTGGCTGATTAAAATTACTAATTTATGAGACCGATTACAAATTTCACATGAAGTCATGATTCAGCATTCTTAAAGTCTCAGATTCAAATAATGTTCACTTAATCCATTTGGGGGGGGGGGGTCACTAAATTAAATAAGGGGCCATCCATAAATTGTCTAACAGCTTTTGGTGCAAAGGAGGTTCCGGAAAATGTTACATGTTGTATATGGGAGGGGGGCGTAAATTGATACTGTTTCATAACATTTTTAACAAATGAACCCCATAGAAAGTCCATGATTCCAAAATTATAGTATACCGTCAAAGTTAAGTAATTACCATAAAGGATTATAATAACTACTACTAAATTGCCCTGAGAAAAATGGATTATACCCGGTAATGAAAAATATGTTACCGGATATAATCTTGGACTATTAACTATGGGACAGCGATCCAGATTATTAGAAGTACAATCTATACTATTGCATTTTTGGTTAAAAAAAACTTTTTAGAATGAAAATTCGACTCAAGGTTAAACTACTTTCTTAAAAGTTAATTTTTTTGGTTGAAGATTCATAATTTTAGTTGAAAATTCGTTCTTTTTTTTGTGAAAAATTAATTTTTTTACCTGAAATTTTATCCTTTTGGTTTAAAATTACCTTTTTTGTTGAAAATTAATATGCTCCAGTTGAAAGTTCATCTTTTTGACTTGAAAATTCAACAGTTTGGTAGAAAATTTAATTATTTGCTACAAAATTAAAAAGTTTAGTAGAAAATTAGATTTTTATTGAAAATTAATTGTCTTAAATGGAAATTTAACCATTCAATTTTTGGTAAAAAATTGACCTTTTTAGATTTTTTCAAATCATTTAGTTCAAAATTTATATAATCTGTTGAAAATTCGTCTTTTTTGGTAGAAAATTAATCTTCTTGGTTGAAAATTTTACTACTTGGTTTCAAATTTGCGTAATTTGTTTGAAATTCGTCTTTTCTGGTAGAAAATTAATCTCTTCTTGGTTAAAAATTTAACTATTTGGTTTCAAATTTATGTATTTTGTTTGAAAATCGTCTTTTCTGGTAGAAAAGTAATCTTCTTGTTTGAAAATTCTACTGTTTGGTTAAAAATTCATGTATTTTGTTTAGAATTCATCTTTTTTGGTGGAAAATTAATCTTCTGTGTTGAAATTTCATCTTTTTGGTGTAAAATTTAACTACATTTGATTAGAAATTCAACTGTTTTGTATAAAGCACACCTTTTTTCGGTTAAAAATGGCATTTTTTGGTAAAAAGTGAATCTGGTTTGGTTGAGGATTCAACTATTTTGTTGGCAACTTGTACTTTTTGGTTCAATTCAACCTTTTTAAATTTTAAATGATAATCTTTTCTTGTTTAAAATATCAACTATTGGTCTAACGTTATTTTTGGATGACACCTAAATAAATTCACGAAAGCCATTGAGATAATTTTTCGGTACGTTGTAATTCTTTGAGACTGGCGGAAATATTATTTAAGCCGATTAGAGAAAAATTTTCAAAAATATTTGTCAGTAAAAAGTAAGGAAATAGTGGCATTAGCTGACAATTGCGAGAAAATAGTGTCCTTAGTGTCATTTTTTTCGAAATAGTCCGAAGCCTGTTATTTCCATGAGGGTGAAAAAAGGTGAAACTTTACCAAACTCTGAAATAAAGTATATAAATATTCTCAAATTTGTACACAAATAAAATGATAATACATCAATCTAGTTCAGAAACTAGTCTCGAAATCTCTGGTACTTTGTGTAGCCTTTTTCTAAAATTATTTGCGTAGAGAAAATAATTAAAAGGCTCGAAAATTTGTTTTCGGTCGACAAATTTTGAAAGAATTCGTTGGAGTAAAACATTGTAAATAGTAATTCACTCACCTAACGATGTAATTGACGCAGACGACAGAGAGTGGTTTGTGTAACTTGGAACAATGAATGAGAGTTGCTTGAGTGATGACCCAGGCATAACCGCCCTTTTTCCCCAAAAATCTGTAAGCCACAGTTTCGCATTGCCCCTTGCTGAAGACTAAAATGAAAAAGGGAAAAATAGATCAATAAGAGGACATTATTGAGTAGGGAAAATTAATAACTTTGAAATATTTCCATCACAGAAGTCTGATTTCAAAATTCCATGGCTTTTCCAGGTTTTCCTGGTCTACTTTTGAAAAAATTACAGGTATACTTTTCCAAAAAAATCCAGTCAATTAAATTCAATTTCAAAAGACCCTATTGATCAGAGACTAATTTACCAAACATTTCTTATACAATTATTCAGTAATGCAAACGTAAAGGGCTTTTTAAAAGTTATTGAATTTTAAAAATTTTTGATTATTATTAATATACCATTTCTTCAAAGTCTGGAATCATTATAATCATGTCGAGCAGTTTACCACTGATGTTTGAGTGTACACCAAACTTCAAGATATCAAAATATTTTAATGATTTAAAAATATTTCAGAAGATTTTGCAAATTTTTCACAAAGATTTCAATGATTCCAAAATATTTCAATGAGTTCGGAAATATTTAAAAGATTTCACGAATATTTAAAAGATTCCAAAATATTTCAAAGATTTACAAAATTTCAAAGATTTCACAAAGATTTGAAAGATTCCAAAATATTTCAATGAGTTGACAAAGATTCCAAAGTTTTCACAAACATTTCAAAAAAATGTAACACCGATTTCAAAGATTGCAAAATATTTCAAAGATTTTAGAAAGGTTTACAAAACTTCAAAGATTTCACAAAGATGTCAAAGATTATAAAATATTTGAAAATACTTCAAAGATTTAAAAAATATTTTTAAAAAATTAACACAGATTTCAAAGATTCTAACAAATTTCAGAAATATTTTAAAAATTTCAAAATATTTCAAAGATTTCACGACAATTTTAAAGATTTCAAAATATTAAAAAAATTTTAGAAACATTTCAATCAAATTTAAAAAAGATTTCAAACATTCTAAAAAATGTCAAAAAGATTTTAAAAATTAAAAAATATTTCAAAGATTTCACAAACATTTCAAAAAAATCTTAAAGATTCAAAAATATTTTAAATATTTCAAAAAATTTTAAAGACTTCACAAACATTTCAAAAAAATCTCAAAGATTACAAACTATTTCAAAGATTTCAGAATGGGTTACAAAACTTCAAAGATTCCAAAATATTTTTAAGATTTTACAAACATTTCAAAAAAATCTCAAAGATTCCAAAATGTTTCAAAAATTTTAGAAAGATTTACAAAACTTCAAAATTTCACAAAGATTTCAAAGAATCCAAAATATTTGAAAGATTTTACAAACATTTTTAAACAATCTCAAAGATTCCAAAATATTTCGAAGACTTCAGAAAGACTTAAAAAACTTCAAAGATTTCATAAAGATTTCAAAGATTCCAAAATATTTCCAAGATTTCAAAAATATTTACAAAACTTCGAAATTCTCAAAACTTGAAATAATAATTTTTTTGAAATAATAAATTCATGAAGAACAAATGAAAAACAAGCAACTTCTGAAAATGAAAGAACACCGTTATTGAACTCAACCGGTCAATTATATCAGGGTGGCTGCAAAAACTGATTTTTATAATTCCCTGACTTTTTCCTGACTATGAATTTTAAAGACTGGAATTCGAATCTTTAAAAACAATTTTTAATAATTATAGAATCTTTAGTGCATAGAATGAAACAAATTATTTCTTTATTTCACCATGCTTGATAGTTATTTCAATTTCTTCTTACGGAAATTTCCTGATCCAATTCAAGAAAATTCCTAGAAACGCCCTTATAAGTATCTCATAACTTTTCCAGCTCTATTTAATACCCTATTTATTCCCTGCTTCCTCATCCAAATCTAGAAAAATCCTAGAAATACTCCCAAAAGTATCCTACCACCTTTCCATCTCTATTTATGTCCTGTATTTGCCCTATTTTCTGATCCAACTCTGAAAAATCCTTAGAAGCGTCCCTATAAGTATCCCATCCCATTTCCAGTTCTATTTAATGGCCTGCATATGCTCTGTTTCCTGATCCAACTCTAGAAAAATCCCAGAAACGCCTCTATAAGTATCTGATCCCCTTTTCAGCTCTATTTGATGGCCCATATATGACCTATTTCCAAATCCAAAACCAGAAAAATCCTAGAAATACCCCTGAAAGTATCCTACCCCCTTTCCATATCTATTTATGTCCTGTAGTTGCCCTATTTTCTAATCCAACGCTGGAAAATCCCTAGAAACGACCCTATAAGTATCCCATCCCATTTTCAGTTCTATTTTTCAATTTTTCATATGCAATTTCAGCACTATTTCCTGATTTAACTCTAGAAAAATCCCAGAAACGCCCCTACAAGTATCTCATCCCCTTTCCAGCTCTATTTAATGGCCCACATATGACCTATTTCCTAATAAAAATTCAGAAATATCCTAGAAATACTCCCAAAAGTATCCTACCACCTCTCCAGCTCTATTTATGGCCTGTCTTTGCCCTATTTCCTAATCCAACTCTAGAAAATTCGTAGAAACGTCCCTATAAGTATCCCATCCCATTTCCAGTTCTATTGAATGGCCTGCATATGCACTATTTCCTGATCCAACTCTAGCAAAATTCCAGAAACGCCCCTATAAGTATCTTATCCCCTTTCCAGCTCTATTTAATGACCCACCTATGACCTATTTCCTAATAAAAATCCAGAAATATCCTAGAAATACTTCCAAAAGTATCCTACCCCCTTTCCATCTCTATTTATGTCCTGTATTTTCCCTATTTTCTGATCCAACTTTAGAAAATTCCTATAAAAGTCCCTATAAGTATCTCATCCCCTGGCCAGGTCTATTTAATGGCCCATCTATGACCTATTTCCTAATCCAAACCCAGAAAAATCCTAGAAATACCCCCAAAAGTATCCTATCCCCCTTCCAGCTCTATTTATGGCCTGTTTTTGCCCTATTTCCTGATCCAACTCTAGGAAATTCCTATAAAAGTCCCTGTAAGTACCCCATCCCATTTGCAGCTCTATTTATGGCCTTTCTATGCCCTATTCGGTGATCCAACTCTAGAAAAATCCCAGAAACGCCACTGTAAGTATCCCACCCCACTTCCAGATCTATTTATGGCCTATCTCTAGAAAAATGTGGTCTAGTTCTAGGATATCCTTAGATATAATCTATTTACGGCTTATCTGTTTCCCATTTCTTGATCCAGCTCTAAAAAATCCCTAGAAATAATACTCTGTTTTCTGATCCAACGCTATAAAATCCCTAGAAATCTATCTATGTCCTATTTCCTGATCCAACTCTATTTATGGCCTATCTCTGCCCTATTATAGAATTTTTTATGCATGCAGGATGACCCAAATTTAAATTTACATCAACATTTCCCTACTAAATTATTCTTGATAGTTAATTCGAATTCCTCTCATAACAATTCCCCAACTTTTCCCTGATTTCCAGTTTTTTCTGACCTGTGCCTGTGATCACACAGAAAATGATTACTTACGGGATTTAAAAGATTTATCCAGGATTCCATTATCCTGGGCGTGGTGGAAATCGAACACGGACTGGCCCACTAATTCATTGCTGTCCCAGCCTAAATATTCGGCGAGTCTGAAAAAAATATTTCCTTCATTACTATTTTTGAGTTCAAAGATTATTTTCAGATTAGATTTAGACTTTATTTGTTAGATTTTAAAGATCAAAACGCCTACATTTAAAACTTATCGAATTTCAAAACAGTAGAATTTTAAAAATTCAGATTCGTCCAATTTTCGAAGCTTTCGAATCTTAAATAAAAAAAAATTGAAGCATTTAAATTCGAATTAAACATGAAAACTAGTTTCACTTGAAAATTCCAATTCCAATTTGCCATTTTTCTACATTCAAGGCATCCAAGATCATTAGCTTAAAAATCAAGAAAAATAAATAACATCAAAAAGTTTTTAGATTTGAAAACGTTCAAATTAACAAATTTTTTATCGATATTACGTCTGGTAAAATTTGAACTTAATTTTGCAACTTTGCAACTTTGACGGCTTAAAATTCCCAACTCGCTTAAATTTAAGGGATTACAAATTTAAAATTGCCTTAAAGATGAAAGATTACAAATAGAAATTACTCAACAATTTTCAAAAATTACATTCAAAATCACTTGAATTTTGAAGATTTAAATTTGTGAGCATCTAAATTGAGAAGCTTTCGAATTTTAAATTCAAATAAAAATAATAAGCATTTAAGTTATAAAAATGTAATATTTGAAAGTGTCCCAGTTTTCTAATTAATTTGGATTGAAAATTCAAAGCCGAGAAAATGTAGAACATTAAAAATGTTCAAGAATTATAAATGAAATTTTCATTTATAAATTCCAAGTTGTCATTTTTTCTAATTCTAGGCATCCAAGTTTATGAGCTTAAAAAAAATCAAGAAAAATGAGTACCCATTGACATGTCATATTTTCGAATTTGATGGCTTAATAATTCCAAACTCCTTTAAATTTCAAGAATTACAAATAAAACCTGCTTCCTTTGAACAATTATGAATTAAAATCACTCTAGAATTCAAAAAAATTAAATTTTGAAATGAAAATTATTTTTAATTGAAAATTTCCATTTCAATTTGCCACTTTTTAAAATTCAAGGCCTAATTTTTCAATTTTGCAAATTTGACAGCCCTTTCTTCAGAATTAAGATTATTTTTAAGGCTTTCAAACCGAAAGCTTCAAAAGAAAATTTTCAAAAATCCGCAAAAAATACAAAAATTTTTTTTCAATTTTCTTAGCCCGGAAAAAATTGGAAAAAACATGAAGATCTTATTATTTAGTGCAAGCTGCAGATATTGAAGATTTTGCTGAAATTTTTACAAAAAAGCATAAAATTTGGCATCAGAAAATTTTTTGATTCGGCGCCAGAAATCTTTTTTAAAGATTTTTGTTTTTTAAGAAAAATGGTGACTCACTGTTTATTATTATCTCACAACCTGAACCTAATAATACTCAACAAAACCCTCTTATTCAGGATTTTATTTCAAAATCAATAATCCAATTGGAACTTTCTCAAAATCTAGAAAATTCTTCAACATTTCATTTTTTTAAATCTTTTTATAAATATTCACATTTGCAATCTACCTCATGCTCAGCTACAAAAATTAATTCCAGGGATTTCGAATTTTAGATTTCATAACTAGAAGTTTTACCAAAATTTAGGAGACTTCCAACTTTTTAAATTTGGATTCCCAAATTCAAATCTGGCTTATCAAAACCTTCAATTATAAAAAATCTTTTTAAAATCGATAATATGCTTTCTACTCTCGGATTTGAGGAAATTTTTCAACATTTCATAATTGTTTATACTTTTTATTAATATTCATATTTGCAATCCACCTCGTTCTCAACGAAAAAAATTTATTCTAAGGTATAGAAATTTAAGATTTCAAAGCTAAAAGTTTTTCTAAAATTTAGGAGACTTCGAACATTTTAAATTTAGTTTCAAAATTAAAATCTTTCAAATTTGCAGGCTTCGAAATTAGATTCGAAATAAGATCGATCTGGTTTATCAAAACATCCCATTCCGGAACATCTTTCTAAAATCAATAATCTACTTTTAACTTTCTCGGAATCTAGGAAATTCATCAACATTTCATCATTTTTTATTCTTTTTATAAATATTCATATTCGCAATCTACTTTGTTCCCAGTTACAAACATTAATTCTAAGGTTTTAAATTTTTAATTTCCATACTAAAAGTTTTCCCCAAATTTAAGAGACATCAAAACTTTTACAATTGATTTTTCAAATTGAAATATTTAAAATTGGCAGAAATTTTAGATTTACAAGCTAAAAGTTTTTCCACAATTTAGGAGACTT
The DNA here is from genome assembly GCA_011634705.1 of Andricus grossulariae. NCBI lineage: Eukaryota > Metazoa > Arthropoda > Insecta > Hymenoptera > Cynipidae > Andricus > Andricus grossulariae. The sequence continues at coordinate 26,610,761 of JAABKJ010007545.1, read as the reverse complement.
CTAAACTTAAAGTTTAAGAAATTAAATTCAGAATAAATAATATAACTAAAAACATAATATAATAAATAATAAATAAATGATAAAAGAGGAAATAAAAAGAAGGCGACTTCCTAATGCCCTTCCTTCTCTTTTTCTTTCGTCTTTTATTTTTCTTATTTTTTAAATCTGGGTAGATTTTTTGACAATATTCTTTTGTTCTGATATAAGAAATAAAAATAAAAAAGGCGAAAGAAAAAAGTCGCCTTCCTTTTCTTTCCTCTTTTTTTATTTATTTTGAATTGAGATGTTGGATGATTGGATTCTCGGGTTTTCTCTTTCTAATTTGAGTTTCCAAATTAAAATCTCTGAAATCTGAAGGCCTCGAAATTAGGTTCGAATTCTATAAATGTTATTCAGACTCACTTGTCATCGGCATAAGTAAATTTCATATTGAGACTGTGTTTGGAGAGAAATGTTTGTCGACCCAGTGGCACTTCAATATTGCTAGGATGTGGAATGGGACATCCAACAACGACCAGTGAAGCTAATTGTTCTCTTTCGATTCCATCCTCTGCTCCACTTGACTCGTTTCCACTTCCATTTTCATAGTCATATGATTTTTTTATCTGAGGAGTCAAAACTACCTGTCCAGTGCAATGAATAATCTGCAAATTAAATCAATATACATGATTAGTGAACCATCAGACAATGAGTCAAAATTACTTTTAAATATAATTAAATCAGTCAAACGATGTCCTAAACTCTAATGGGAAATATATTCTAATCCTTTGTATTTTGGATTTTCAAAATTCACTTTTTTTCTTTTTTTCAAGAGACAATAAGGGCCTACAATTCTTAAAATGTGCAGTGAAAAAATAACTTTATTTTCATAGAAAAATTTCCAGTTTTCCAAGCTAATGTTTGTAAAGTAGTCACAATGAACTTTAATTTTTACTTAAAATATTCTTCATTAGTCTATACATTATTAAAATTCCTATTTATTTATCAAAGTCTTCAGAGATAGTCCCGTATTTCCTTTTTTTCTCTTTTTCCACATAAAATCGAATTGAATTAATCAAACCCAATAAATAATCAAACTATTTTTGTTTGAAAAGTCTATTATATTTTTCGTTAAGAATTCATCCTTTTTTATTAAAAATTAAATTATTTTGTTAAAAATTTGACAATTTTATTTAAAAATATATATATTTTTGTTTTGATTGAACTATTTTGGTAGAAAAATCGTAACTGTGGTTGAACATTCATCTATTTTGTGGATTTCTTTTTTAGTTTAAAATTAATTTTTTAAATTAAAAATTTGACTTCATTTTTGGTTAAAAAGTGATCTTTTTTAGTTAAAAATTTAACCATTTTTTTTTAATGCATGTACTTCGTAGAAAATTTGTCTTTTTTGGTAGAGAATAAATCTTATTTATTGATTAAAAAATCATCTTTTTGATTGAAAATTCAACTATTTGAAGAAAAAAAAATCATTTTTAGTTGAAAATTCAACTGCTTTGTTGAAACGTTGTCTTTTTGGGCATAAAATTCAACAACATTTGATTCAACTACTAAGTAAAAATTCATTTTTTTGTTGAAGATTCATAATTGTAGTTCAAAATTCACTTCATTGGTTGAAAATTCGATTTTTTTTTGTTTTTTTTTTGTTGAAAATAATCTTTTTGAAAATTTAACTATTATATTTCTGGTTAAAAATCGATTATGTTGTGTTTAAAATGCATGGTCATTTTTGGTGGAAAATTAATTTTTGGAATTAAAAATTAATCTATTATAATTCAATTAATTGGTTAAAAATTAACTTTTTTATTGATAATTCATGTTTGCGGATTCAAAATTCCACAATTTGGTTTCATTTTTACTTCTTTCTTGAATGAAAAATCTTTTTTGCTTAAAATACCAACTATTACATTTTTCGACGATAATATTTTTGGTTGAAAATTCCTCTCATTGGATAAAAATTAGTTTTTGAGGTTAAAAAATAATTTTTTCAACTGAAAATTTAACTTTTTTGTTGAAGATTCGTCTTTTTTGGTAGAAAATTAATCTTATTGGAATTTTCAACAAAAACAGTTGATTTTTTAACAAAAAAGGATGACTTGTTACAAAATTGTTGGATTTGCAACACAATAATTGAATTTTCAATCAAACAATAATAATTTTTACCAGAAAAGTAGACTTTTCAACTAAAAAGAATCAACTTTCAAACGAAAATAGTTCTATTATTTTTAATTCTTTTAAAATTCTTTAAAATACAAATATTGGATATAGGTAATATATTTAATTCCTGATATTTCAAGTGAAAATATTGTATTTTCAGCGAAACAGGTGAATTTTTAACCAAATAGTTGAATTTTGAACAATAAAAAGACTTCCAGAATAAAAGATGAATTTTTAATCCTTAATGAGAAATTTTTTATACAAAAAGACGAATGTTCAACAAACCAGTTGTATTTTTGGCAGAAAAGGAGACTTCTACCGTAAAAGAGGAATTTTCAATCTAAAAGCATTACTTTTTTTATCCAAAAAGGCGAATGTTCAATAAAACAGTTTAATTTTCGACCAAAAAATAAGAGTTTAAACAAAATAGTTGAATTTTGAACAAAATAATTAAATTTTCAACCAAACAGTCGAACTTTTAACGAAAAAGAATTAACTTTTAACTGAAAATAGTTGGATTTTCTTATTGGATTATAATAATTCAGTTCGCACTTGATTGAGAAAACGAGAAAAATGGAAAAAGAGGAAGTTTTTTTAAAACTGGGGAAAAAGAGGAATTAAAAAAAAAGGAAATAATTTTCTCAGAATATACTTTAATGAGAAATTATTTAATTTCTAATATTCTCAATTAAAATGGTACAATTTTTTCTAGTTTTGAATTTCAATTTTGAAATTTTTAGTGTCATTAAAATTGAAAATAAGTACAGCGAACTTCTGTGAAAAACTGAAAAAGTCTATTAGCCGCATTTTTTCAAAAATGTCGAAACAAGTCGAAAAAGTCACACGATATGAGCCCTGTAATTCAATAATTATTCAAGTTTAAACGCTTTAAATTTGAAATTGTACAATTTTGAAGAAAAAAAAAACAATCTGAAAATTATTAAATTTATTCTGAATGCTTTCAATTGATTTCAATTTAAAATAATCCAATTATGCTGATTAATACAATTCTGTGATTTTTTAATATATTTTGAAACTTATACTGATTTTTTGACTTTTTTATCAAGAATAAAATTAGAAAAAATATTTAGGCTTCCCGGAAAATTTAAGTAAACGATTTTTCGTCCAGAGAATTTAAATTCCGAATAAGTCATAATTCAAAGTCTTCTTTAACGTCCAAAGTTCAAATTTAACTACGAAATTCTTGGAAGAGAACAAAAAACTGAAACCAACGACCATATTTGCAAAAAACGAATTTACAATTTAAATTTTTTTTCAAATAATAAAAAAAGTGGAAAGAAAAAGAAGGCAACCTCCAAATCCTCTTCCTTCTTTTTTTATTTTTTGTTATCGCAATAAAAAATACAAAAAATTACCTCATTTTTCTTTCCTTCTTTTGATTTACTTTTTAATTCGCATGGAAACATTTGAGAGTGTATTAGTCAAATTTTTTATTCAAATTCCCGATAATTTAAACAAATAAAAAGAAGCTTTAAACACTTTTAAATTTAAAATTTTTTAATAAAATGCCATTAGAGTTCAAAAATTTTAATTTAACAGTTCAAAATTCTATCTCTTTTAGCAATTTAAAATTGGAAACATTAAAAATTGAACGATCACATTTTTTTCAAGTGAAAACTTTAAATTAGAAGTTATATTATTTTTATTTTAAGTCGTCTGGAATTTTAAGGATTCAAGAATGTTTCAAACAATTCAGTTTCAGCTTGCTTGGTTTTGAATATTTGACTTGTAATTGCTCATTTTAAATTAGCAGCAAAATATTACGAAATTGTTCTTTTTTTATCAACAAATTTCAAATTAAATGGGATAAAATGGAATATTTTAGATGGACTAAAAAATATGTATTAATAAATGTTTTTAATTATTAATTAAATATGAAGTAAATATATGTTCAATTTTTAAAGCAAAAATCTGTAAACTGTTTAATTATGAACAGATTGAGGATCGTCTTGTAAAATCAATTATTGTTCAACTTTTAAAACTCGAACCGCAGTTTAATTTCAAAATCATGAATTAATTTATATTTACAGTTCATCAGCTTGAACCGTTTTCTGTCCAAAATTTTCAATTTCAAAATGCTTTTAATTTGTAACTGTTTAAATTTTCAAAACTGCATTTTAAAACTCTTCCAATTGAAAATGTACGTTTGAAAATGAAGACCGAAAATGGACTTTTTTTAAACTAAAAGATTTTGGAATCACGCACTGCAAACTGAATTATTTCATAATTGAAAAAGCTAACAATTAAAGCTCTTTTTTTTTTAAATAATAATGGCTATGGGTTTAAATGTTCACCTTGTAAGATGCACTTTTCAAATTGACTTTCCTGCCTTTGCTTGTGAGCGTGCATTTTAAACGCAGAAAGAAATTGCAAGATTTCTTCTCTTCTTTGTCAGAAACTTTTGTAGAGAGACTCTCTCGTAATTCATCGTGATCACAAGGATGACAATATTCGAAAACACTCTGTCCCATCATGTCCAACTGAAAACAAAACAAAAAACAAGAGAATTAATTACTGTCACAAATTTATTCAACTTTAAGAAAATTTAAAGAAAGTTAGAAATATCGAAATTTCAAAGCATCTATCGGCATATTAAAAAAAATGTAAGTTGGAAAGCTTTCTATTTTGAAGACCTCCAAAAAGAGCTCCAACTTTTAAATTTGGAAGCTTTCCATTTTGAAACCTTCTTATTTAGAGAGCCGCAAGCTTTCTAAATTAAAAATCAGGACCATTTCAATTTAGAAGACTCAAACTTTCAAATCTACTTCGAGATTCAGAAATTTCAATCCGAACTGGAAATCAGGTGTAGCGCGAGTAATCCAACGTAATACGGTGTAATCCACTTTTAATCCAGTTAATTCAAAGTAAGATAGGTAATCCAAGTAGTTAACTTGTAACCCAGAGTAATCAAGGTAACCGGAATAATTTATGTAGGTAATTCAAATAGTTTTCAACTATGTTTTTAAATTAAACTATTCCATTTTTTGTTGACAATTGATCTTTTTTAGTCGATAATTCATGTATTTTTGTCGAAAATTCCTTTTTTTTCGTTAGAAAATTAATCTTCTTGACTGAAACTTCATTTTTTTGGTTAAGAATTCAACTATTCGGTGAAATATTAATCTACTTTGCACAAAAATTAACTATATATATTTTTTTTATTAATTTTTTTAAATGAAATGTTAACTATTCACTTTTCAGTTGAAACATTTTTTTACAGTAAAATTCAACTATTTCGTTGAAATTTCATGTATTTGGATAAAACCCCGTCTTTTCTGGTAGAAAATTAATCTCCTGACTTGGAAATTGATATTGGTGAAAATTCGTTTTTTTTTCGTTTTAAATTAATTTCTTAACTGAAAATTGAACTATTCCATTTTTGATTGTGAATTTATCTTCTTTGGTTTAATAATCAACAATTTGGTAAGAAATTTATGTACTATTTTGTTAAAAATTTGACTTTTTTTTGTAGAAAAATAATATGTTTAGTCAAATCAAAAATCAACTGTTTGGTTGACAATTAATGTATTTTGTTGAAAATTGGTATTTTTTAGAAGAAAATTCAGCTTTTTGGTTAAAAATTCAACTATCCGGTGAAATATTAATCTACTTTGCACAAAAATTAACTATATTTAAATTTTTTTTTTTTTATTAATTTTTTTTTAATGAAATTTTAACTATTCACTTTTGAGTTGAAAAATTTTTTTACAGTAAAATTCAACTATTTGGTTGAAATTTCACGTATTTGGATAAAACCCCGTCTTTTCTGGTAGAAAATTAATCTTCCGACTTGGAAATTGATATTGGTGAAAATTAGTTTTTTTTTTAAATTAATTTCTTAACTAAAAAATTGAACTATTCCATTTTTGATTGTGAATTTATCTTCTTGGGTTTAATAATCAACAATTTGGTAAGAAATTCATGTACTATTTTGTTAAAAATTTGTCTTTTTTTTGTAGAAAAATAATCTGCTTAGTCAAATTAAAAATGAACTGTTTGGTTGACAATTAATGTATTTTGTTGAAATTTTGTATTTTTTGGAAGAAAATTCAGCTTTTTGGTTAAAAATTCATTAAAAATGAAAATTCAACTACTTGGTTGAAAGTCGAACTACTTTATTAAACATTTATTTTTTGGTTGAAGATGCATAATTTTATTTAAAAATCCATCTCCATGGTTAACAATTAAACTATTTGGTTAAAAATTTGTTTTTGTTTTTAGGTTAACAAATTTATTTTATCAACTGAAAATTTAACTATTACATTTTTGGTTCAAAATTTATCTTGTTTAGTTAGAAATTCATGTAGTTTGTTTAAAATTCATATTTTTCAGTAGAAAATTAATCTTTTTGGTTATAAAATCATTTTTTTATTTTGTTGAAAATTCAACTAGTTGTTTGAAAGTTGAATTACATTGTTAAAACTTAATTTTTTGGAGGGACATGCATCATTTTAATTGAAAACTAATCTCTTTGGTTATAAATTTAACTATTTTGTTAATTAACTTTTTTTTTTAACTAATTTTTTAAATTGAAAGTGTAAATATTCCATTTTATGTTGAAAATGTACATTTTTATGTGAAATATCAACTATTTTGTTGAAATTTCATGTATTTTGTTCAAATGTATCCATTTTTTTACATTTTTTTGTTTATCTATTGACTAAAAGAATCTTTCTTGGTTGAAAATTCCTCTTGTTTTTAACTTAATATTAATTTTTTACCTGAAAATTGAATTATTGAATTTTTGTTCAAATTTCATTTTTTGGTAGGAATACATAATTTTAATTGAAAATTCACCTCTTTGCTTAAAAATGTAACTATTTCGTTGAATTTTTTTTGTACAAAAATAATTTTTTAACTGAAAACTTAATTATTCCATTTTTGGTTGAAAAATCATGTATCTTGAAAATTCACATTTTTCGATAGAAAATTAATCTTCTTGGTTAAAAGTTCATGTTTTTGGTTGAAAATTCAAATATCTGGTTAAAAATTAATCTACTTCCTAGAAAATTCAAGAATTTCGTTAAAAAGTCATTTGTTTTGGATGAAAGTTCTTTATTTTAGTTGAAAAGTCATCCCTTTGAAAAATTTTTGTTCTTGGTTGATATTTTTTTTACTGAAAATTTAACTGTTCTAGTTCAAGATTCATCATTTTAGTTGAAAATTTATTTCTTTTTTTGAAAATTTAACTATTTTATTGAAATCTCGTGCTTTTTTTGTGAAATTTAATTTTTTTAACCCAAAAATTATCTATTCTTATGGTGTGAAATTGATATTTTTCAGTTGAAAATTCAACTGTATCATTGAAAATTCGACTTTTTCGGTAGAAAATTGATCTTTTTGCATGAAAATGCACCTTTTTAGTTGAAAATTGAACTATTTTCGTAAGAAAATTTGACTTATTTTGCTGAAAATTCTATTTTTTTGGTTGAAAATTAATGTTAATAACAGAAAATTTCAAAATTTTATTTTTTATTGTAAATTTATATTTTTTCGTTGAAAATTGATTTTTTTGCATGAAAATTCACCTTTTTAGTTGAAAATTTAACTATTTTAGTAAAAAACATTCGACTTATTTTGCTGAAAATTCGATTTTTTTGGTTGTAAATTAATTTTAATAACAGAAAATTTAAACATTCCATTTTTAATTGTAAATTTATATTGTTTAGTTGAAAATTGATCTTTTTGTTCAAAATTTTTTTTTGATGTTAAAAAAAATTTTTTTAACTGAAAACTTATCTATTCCATTTCTTACTGTAAATTGATATTTTTTAATTGAAAATTCATGTGCTTTGTTAAAAAATTGTTTTCTTTGTTAGAAAATAAATTTTCTTGGTTGAAAAATATATTATTATGTTGAAAGTTGAACTACTTTGTTAAAATTTCATTTCTTGGTTGGAGATGCATTATTTTAGTTGAAAATTCATAACCTTGGTTGAAAACTGAACTATTTACTTGAAAATTCGTTTTCTGAAAAAATTAAACTACTTGGATAAAATATCATTTTGTGGTTGAGAAGTCAACTTTTCGTTGAGAATTCGTCTTTTTGGTTGAAAATTTAACTATTTTGTTGAAAAATCATTTTTTTGGCTGAAATTTAATTTTTTAATTGAAAATTTAACTATTCTTTTCATGATGCAAGGCTGATCTTTTTTAGTTGAAAATTCAATAGCCTCTTTTAAAATTCATGTATTTTCTTGAAAATTCATCTTTTTGGAAGAATATTAATCTTTTTAGTTGACAATTTACCTATTTGGTTTAAATTTAATCTATTTTGTTGAAAATTCAACAATTTTGTTTTAGGCGGAGTAATCCACCATAATTTTAAGTAATTCAGAGTAATCCAACACAAACATGAGTAATCTCAGGTAATCCAGAGTAATTATGAATACAGAGGTAATCCAGGGTAATCCGAATAATCCGCCGTAATCCACCTCGGCTGGACCTCATTTTTGGGGCTTGTTTCCCCCTCGGATCTTCATTTATTAACCTTTCAAATTTGGAAATCCTTTCAATCGAAAATATTAAATAATGGCGATTAAAATGCTAGACATTTTTTTAAGTTTTTAAAGTTTAAACCGATGAAATTTCGAAGCCCGTTACAAAACCCTAGAATTTTGAAATCCAAAAACCTTAAATATGTAAAAAAAATAAAGGTTTTCCAATTTGAAAGAAAATTAAATTTGAAAAGTTGGAAACTTGTTATTTCTGAAACTGGAAATATGTGTTTAGAACATTTTTGGCTTGGAAATTCAAAGGACTCTTTAATTTCAAAACACGAATAAACTGTTTTCTATTAACAAAGTAATTTTGATATTTCGATAATAAGTAAGAACAAAAAACAGAAACCTGTGAAATTCCGAGATAGCTGCTGACATTTTCGGAAAGGTAAATCATGTCACCATTGTTGGATAAAACCAGCATAAAACCATCAAGAGCTTTGAGGAAAAATTCGTCCAAGTCTGCCGATGATTCCGATTTTGATATAGGTGCAGGAACTGAAATTCAAAGAAATAATATAAATTTATGAGTCTTTTTCAAAGAGTTGGAATTATAAAAGATTCTCAGATCATCCCAAATTTTTATGTTTCTTTACGAGCAAAATAATTTTATAAGATTCTATTTTTGAATCCATAAGGTCCAGTTTGAATAAATCTTATTCTTTTTAAATCTTTTGAATATTAGACAACAAAGAATTTTTTCCGCAAAAAAATATGACAATAGATTATTTTTTACCTTGAATTATTTATAGCAAAGGCGTAAACAATAATCTGCAGTTTAATACGTCTATTAAACTATTTTGATACATATAAGATAAAAACCAAATTTTTTCCACGAAAAAGAGATGAAAATTTTCTATTTGTTGACTTAAATTATTTAGAACGGACCTAAATTATGAGGTTTACCAATTTGCTTGAGTTTATTATGTTTGAGAAACTACTTCTATAAATATTAGACAAAAAAGATTTTTTCCTGCGAAAAAAGGAGGGAAATTGCCTAGTTGTTTATTTTAATTATTTACAACAAAGCTAAATATTACGTGTAAACAATAATTTGCAGTCTGTTAAGTCTAGTAAAATATTCTGATACACATAAGATAAAACCCCCACCTTTTTCGCGGAAAAAAGAATAAAAATGTTCTATTTGTTCAAATAAATTATTCATAACAAATATAAATATCAATTGAAATCAATGATCTGAAGTCTATTAAGTATAGTAAAATATTTTCATAGATATAATATGGGAAAAAAATTGTCCGCGAAAAAGGATGAAATTTTCTATTTGATAAAATAAATTATTTATAAAAAAGATAAATATTAGGTGTAAACAATAATCTACAGTTTAGGAAGTCTAGTAAACTATTTTGATACACACCAAGGTAGAATTGATCCATTTAATTTTTATAAACAAATATTATAAACAAATTGGCAAAGTTATCAATAAAAATCTTTTTTTGCTAAAACTGTTTCGTGCTAATGTAGGAATAACATTTAGTCACGAAAATATTGTAAACGTTAACAATAATTAACAATAATAATTGTTTTCAACAATTCTTGTATAAAATATTTAAATTTGAGTTTTTTTCAGATTTTGATTTCCTTCAATTTCCTGAATTGCTACAGATATACCTAAAATAATACACCTATGATATTATTTCGTAAAATATAACAATTTAATTTTTTATAAATAAAATAGATGAACAAATTCAAAAGCCTGGCAGTTTCACGTAGAAAAAAATCAGCTTTTAAATCAAAATAGACTGAGTTATTTTTATGAATTAATAATAACACTGTATGCTCAGATTCACACAATGAAAGCGCTTCTTTGAAATAAGTTTTTTTATTTAACAAAAAATAATTTAAGAATGAACGAAATTATTCTAAGTTAAAGAAATAATTTCACTGGAAGGAAAAAACATTTCTTTGAACCAAAGAGATTTCTATGAATCACAAAAACTTAATTTTGACTGAGAGCCATTTTTTTTAAATTCAAAGACATTTTCTTTGAATGAACACTTAGAAAAATATTGGTTTTGAATAAAAAAAAAACATTTCTTTGATGAAAGAAATTTCATTGAATCAACAGAAATTTCTTTGAATCACAGAAAATTATTTTTGACTGAGAGCCTATGAATATTTTTCTTTGAGCTAAAGAAATTTCATGGACTGAGAGCAAATGATGTTTTTCGAACCATTTCTTTGAACCAAAGAAATTTTATTAAATCGAAAGAAATTTCTTTGAATCAGTAAAACTTTCTTTAAATCAAAAGAGATTTTTTTAAATTACAACAAATTATTTTTGACTGAGAGCCAAGGAATATTTTTCTTTGATCCACAGAAATTTCTTTGAATGAGTGTCATTTATTATTTTTTTTCATTCAAAATAATTTTCTTTGAATCAACATTCAGAAAATGATTGGTCTTGACTTGAAACAAAAAAAAAAACATTTCTTTGTATCGAAATAAATTTCATTGAATCAAAAGAAATTTCTTTGTATCAACAAAAATTTCTTTGATTCAAAAGAGATTTCTTTGAATCACAAAACCTTATTTTTGATTAAGAGCCAATAAATATTTTTCTTTGATCAAAAGAAATTTCTTTGACTGAGTTATTTATTATTATTTTTATATGAAAAACAATATTCTTCGAATCAATACTCAGAAAAAGATTTGTCTTGATATAAAAAAAACATTTCTTTGAAGCAAAGAAATTTCAATGAATCAAAAGAAATTTCTTTGAATCAACAATAATTTCTTTAAATCAAAAGATAGTTCTTTGAATCACAGAAAATTATTTTTGACTGAGAGCCAAGGAATATTTTTCTTTGAGCGAAAGAAATTTTTTCCACTGAGAATAAATGATTGTCTTTAAAAACTTCAAAATAATTTTCTTTGAAGCAACATTCAGAAAAAGATTTGTCTTGAATTAAAAAAAAAAAATTTCTTTGAACCAAAGAAACTTTATTGAATCAAAAGCAATTTTTTTAACCAAAAGAAATTTCTTTAAATCAACAAAAAAATTTTTAAATTAAAAGGGATTTCTTTGAATCACAGAAAATTATTTCTGACTGAGAGCCAATAAATATTTTTCTTTCATCAAAAGAAATTTCTTTGACTGAGAGCAAATGATTGTTTTTTTTTTTTTTTGTAATTCAAAATAATTTTCTTTCAATCAACATTCAGAAAAAGATTTGTCTTGAATTAAAAAAAAAACATTTCTTTGAACCAAAGAAATTTCACTGAATCAAAAGCAATTTCTTTGAAACAAAAGAAATTTCTTTGAATCCACAAAAATTTCCTTAAATTTAAAGGAATTTCTTTGAATCACAGAAAAGTATTTTTGACTGAGAGCCAATAAATATGTGTCTTCAATCAAAAGAAATTTCTTTGACTGATTCATTTATTATTATTTGTTATTCAATGCAATATTCTTCAAATAAACACTCAGAAAAAGATTTGTCTTGATATAAAAAAAAAAACATTTCTTTATACCAAATAAATTTCATTGAATCAAAAGGAATTTCTTTCAATCAATAAAATATCTTTAAATCAAAAGAGATTTCTTCGAATCACAGAAAATTATTTTTGACTGAGAGCCAATTAATATTTTTCTTTGAGCCAAAGAAATTTCTTCGACTGAGAGTAAGTGATTATTTTCAAATGCCTTGAAAATTCGTCTTTTTAGTAGAAAATTAATCTTCGTTAGTTAAAAAGTCATCTTTTTTGGTATAAAATTAATATGCTTAGTTGAAAATTCTTTTTTTGTTGTTGTTAAATATTCCTCATTTCAGTTGAAAATTAATTGTTTTAACTAAAAATATAACTGTAGTTATACTTTTGGTTCCATTTTAAATTTCATTTTTGGAGAAAATTTATCTTTTTGAATTGAAAATTCAAACATTTACTTAAAGATTCATTGACGCAAAATTTCTTGAAAATGCGTGTTTTTTGTCAGAAAATTAATGTTCTTGGTTGAAAGTTGAATCATTTGATTTGAAATTTTTTTTTTTTTAAAGATTCATCATTTCTTTTTTTTTTTGTTGAAGAATAATTTTTTCAACTGAATATTTAACTATTCCATTTTTTGGTGGAAATTTATCTTTTTTAATTAAAAATTGAACTATTTTGTTGAAAATTTATTTATTCAAATGCCTTGAAAATTCGTCTTTTTAGTAGAAAATTAATCTTCGTTAGTTAAAAAGTCATCTTTTTTGGTATAAAACTAATATGCTTAGTTGAAAATTAATTTTTTTAACTAAAAATATAACTATAGTTATATTTTTGGTTCTATTTTAAAGTTCATTCTTGGTGAAAATTTATCTTTTTGAATTGAAAATTCCACTATTTAGTTAAAGATTCATTGACGAAAAATTTCTTGAAAATTCGTGTTTTCTGTCAGAAAATTAATGTTCTTGGTTGAAAGTTGAATCATTTGATTGACAATTTATTTTGTTTTTTGAAGATTCATCATTAATTTTTTTGTTGCAAATTAATTTTTTCAAGTGAATATTTAACTATTCCATTTTTGGTGAAAATTTATCTTATTCAATTAAAAATTGAACTATTTTGTTGAAAATTTATTTATTCAAAATGCCTTGAAAATTCGTCTTTTTGGTAGAAAATTAATCTTTATGGTTGAAAATTCATGTCTTTTGTTGGAAATTAATTTCATTGGTTAAAAATTAATCTATTTTGTTGAAAATTCGTTTTTTTGTTGTTAATTTATTTATGTACTTTAAATAGAATTATTCCCTTTTTTTGTTGCAAATTTTTCTATCATAGTCTAAAATTCCTTTCTTTTGATATAAAAGTAATCTTTATGGTTGAAAATAATTTGTTTGTTGTCGAAAATTCAAGTATTTTGTTCAAAATTAATTTTTTTTATTGAAACATCATCATTATAGTTGAAAATTCATTGACGTGGTTAAAAATTTAACTACTCTGTGTTTAGTTTAAAATAGAGCTTCTTTAGTTGGAAATTCAACTATTTGGTTAAAAATTCATGCATTTTGTTGAAAACTCTTCTTTTGTGCTAGAATATTAGTCTTCTTGGTGAAAATTAATCTTTTTTATTGAGCCTTCATTTCTTTCGTTGAAAATCTAACTATTTTGTTGAAAATTCTTTTTTTAAAGTTAAAATTTTTTTGTCTGAAAGTTGAAATAATTTATTAAAAATTTATTTTGTTTTTTGAAGATTCAACATTTTAATTATAAATTAATTTCTTTGACTAAGAATATAACTATTTTCCTGAAAATTCATTTTTTTCAATTGAAAATTGAATTATTCCATTTTTAGTGAAAGTTGATCTTTTTTGGTTGAAAATTTCTAATATTTGATGGAAAATTCCTTTTTCTGTTTCAAAATTCATTTTTTTAACTGACTATTTAACTATTCCATTTTTGGTGAAATTTAGCTTTTTTAATTGAAAATTCTTCTTTTTTGGTAGAAAATTAATCTTCATGCTTATTCAACTTTATGTTCGAAAATTCAACTATTTCATTGAAAATTAATTTTTTTATTGTAGATTCATCATTACAGTTGAAAATGCATGAATTTTGTTGAAAATTAGTGTCTTCGGTTAAAAATTAAATAATTTTGTTGAAAATTCGTTGTTTTTTTGTTAAAAATTCATTTGTTTAACTAAAAATATAGCTTACATTTTTTTTCTTCATTTTTTCCTTTCTAGTTGAAAATTCATCCCTTTTCGTAGAAAATTAAGCTTTATGGTTGAAAATTCATCTTTTTGGTCAAAAAATCATGTATTTTATTCAAAATTAATTTCTTTTATTAAAAATTCATAATTATAGTCAAAAATGTATTTCTTTGGTTAAAAATGTATCTATATTATTGAAAATTCTTTTTTTCGGTTAAAAATAATTTCTGTTAACTGATACTTTAACTACTCCGGGTTTGGTTTCAAATTAATTTCCCTTAGTTCCAAATTCATCTTTTTTGTTATAAAATTAATATTATTGGTTGAAAAATCATTTTTTAAACTAAAAATATAACTATAGTTATATTTTTGGTTCTATTTCAAAATTCATTTTTGGTGAACATGTATCTTTTTGAATTGAAAATTGAACTATTTAGTTAAAAATTCATCCGAGCAAAAGTTCTTGAAAATTCTTCTTTTTTGGCAGAAAATGAATATTCTTGGTTGAAAGTTGAATGATTTGATTAAAAATTCATTTTGCTTTTTGAAGATTCATTATTCCTTTTTTTTTGTTGAAAATAATTTTTTTCAACTGAATATTTAACTATTCCATTTTTGGTAAAAATTTACCTTTTTTAATTAAAAATTGAACTATTTTGTTGAAAATTTATTTATTCAAAATGCCTTGAAAATTCGTCTTTTTAGTAGAAAATTAATCCTTATGGTTGAAAATTCATGTATTTTGTTGAAAATTGTTTTTTTTTTGTTTGTTAATTTATTTATGTACTTTAAATAGAATTATTCCATTTTTTGTTGCAAAGTTTTTTATTTTAGTTGAAAATTCGTTTCTTTTGGTATAAAATTAATCTTTATGGTTGAAAATATATTTTTTTTGTTGGTCGGATATTCAAGTATTTTGTTCAAAATTAATTTTTTTATCGAAACATCATCATTATAGTTGAAAATTCATTTCTGTGGAAATTTTATCGTTTTTTATTGAAAATTCATTTATTTTGTTGGAAATTCGTCTTTTTTGGTAGAAAATTAATCTTCTGGGTTGGAAATTCATTTTTTGTTGTTAAATATGCCTTATTTTAGTTGAAAATTAATTTCTTTGGTTAAGAAGAGAACTATTTTGTTGCAAATTCATGTATTTTGTTAAAAACTCATCTTTTTTGATAAAAAATTAATCTTATTGGTTGAAAATCTATCTTTATCGTCGAACATTAATTTCTTCAGTTGCAAATTTAACATGAAATATAAATTAATAACGGTCAGGGAACATAACAAATTGGTCAGGGAAAAGTCAGGAAAAGTGAAGGAATTTCTAAATTAGTATTTTGTAGCAACCCTATTTTTTAAACAACGAGCCTCAATAAAAATTGTGTTAGGGATGGGAGAAATTAGAGTTTGAACGAGGTAAGAAGTGAGATATAATTCTGATTTTTCGATCAAGCTATCTGGTCACCCTGAATATACATCAAAATTTAAAAACGAAATATAGTTTTGTTCGTTTTGTTACTAAGAATTAAAATATAATTCTTTTTAATTTCACAAACTCTATGTTTATCAAAATTTTTAAAATGTAGACATCTCAAACAATATTTTAGACATTTTCACAATTTTCTAAGGGTTTAGAAAAAAATAAAAACCCTCTGTTTGAATTATACAATTTTAATAAAAATTCGATGTAAAAACAGAAAGGTATACAATACATGGATTTAAAATCCAAAAAATGTTTGCCTATTCCGTCTTCTCTTTTGCGAAGTAAGAGAAAATCTTATTATTTTTCCACCAGGTCTTTTGGATTTTCTTTAAAACTAGTTTTTTTGTAGAAATATTATGCAGAGGACCAAAAGCCAACGCCACGGCTGTACAAGCTAAACAAATAACATTGTATGGCATACTAAAATCGGGGGTTGGAAGACTTATTAACAAAACATCTGTCCTCAGTTGCACCAAGTAGCCTTCTCGCGATGCATTGAAACTGAAAATTTCATAATTACATACATATTTTGCTAATTTGCATAAGAAAAGGATCTTCACCATTTAATATGAGAAATATTTAAATCTCTTACATGCCTAGCTTGAACCAAAATTTTTAGGTTTTTTACTGATTTCTTTTTGGGGATACCTCCAGAATATTTTATGCTACAAGTTCTAGAGGGTTTCAAAATGGCTTCCTGAAAGTTTTCACAAAAAAATGCTCTCAATTCGCAAAACGCGGTCAAAGATCAAAATCACGAAAAATTCATTTTTCTCGTTATTTTAAAGCGAAGAATTTTTTTATGATTTGAGTGAACAGTAAAAATAGTAGCTAGAACTTTTTTTCCAGTTTTACGTGGAATTTTATATACTTTATTTTGACTTTGTAATGTTTTTATGAGACATGCGCCAGAAACGAGCAATTTCCAAAAAACTAATTTTTTACCATTTTAAACGGTAAACCGTTTTTTTGTTTAAGCGGATTTTTTGGACGCAAAACGGGAGGGGTCTAGATAAATAAAACTTTAAGACTGAGCTGTTTTCAAGCCAAGGTTTAAGAATGAATGTACTAGAATAGTAAAAAATTGCCCATTTTATGAGCAATTCACTTTCTCATAAGTATCAAATGAATTTGTTTCCTCATGGAGGGAGGTTTTTTCTAAAAAAGAAAAAATGATTACTTTCAATATTTGTCAAGCTAATTTTCAAGTAACTTTTTTTTGAACTTTCTAAATGGCTATTGAATAATCAAGAATGGTCATCGAAAGTTCGTCAATTAGACCAATTCATGCGTCTCAAAGACGCGAACAATTACATCAAATACACTACTATTATGTTCCCAATATATACAAAAATCCTTTTATAAACAAGGTAAATAATTTTGTTACGAAAATTTAAAAACGATATTGGTATGTTACGGTAGGTCATGAAAGGTTCTTCAATTGGGCACTTGATGCGTCTCGAAGACGCGAACAAATATATCATATACATTACTGTTGTATTCTCATTATTTAAAAAGTTTTCCTCATATAAAAAAGATATAAAATATATTTATTAAATTTATAAATCGGTAGTGCTAGATCATAAGAGGCCATGGAAGGTGGGTCACGAGATCATTCAACGTGTCTCACTGACGCGAACAAACATGCCAGATACACTTTTTTTTTGAAAATTCGTAAATCGGTACTGGTGGGTCATAAATGGTTCAAAAATAGGTCGATCGATGCGTCTCGAAGACGCGAACAAATACACTACATATAGTATTGTTGTATTTTGAATATCAAGGAAGTTTTATCTCATATAAACAGAATAAACCATTTTTTTAACATTCATAAATTGGTACTAGTAGGTCATCAAATTTTCAACGATAGGTCGGTCGATGCGTCTCTAAGACGCGAACAAATATACTAGATATCGTGTTGTTGCATTTTGAATGTCAAAAAAGTTTTTCTCACACAAACAAGGTAATTTTTTTTAAATCTCTAAACTAAAAAAAAAACACTTCCAAATGGCCGGTAAACAAAAAAAAGTTACACACAGATATTTGAATAAATTATATTTTCAAGCTCCTGGGGTCGAATTATATTAAAATATGTCAAAAAAGTAGATTTGAAAATTTAAATAATTTCAAACCTCCCTCTATGAGGAAGCAATAACTCAAAAAATTGGTTCAAGCTAGGTGTGCTACTCTAATGAGCAATACGACGGGTACATCACTCTTGAAATATGGTGTACCAGCCCTTGTGAAATCTTGGAAAATTTTGTGAAAGCATTGAAATCTTTAAAATCTTTCTGAAATTATTGCAGGGATCACAGCGATTCAGTGGGACAGTTTTAAGTGAAAATGGGATTTTTTCAACAAAAAAAAGAAGTTAAAAGTGGATTTCATTTATTATTAAAAAATCATATAGGTATCTCGTGAATATTAAACGAAAGTTCAAACATTTTTTTTAGTTAGCTTTGAAAAATCCTATGAACACTTTAGCAATTTCTACTGGTAAAAGCACATCAAAAAAAGATTCAAGAAGATCAAACATTGAAAAATAGATAAAAAATAAAATTGAAAAATGTTCATGTTTGAATGTTTCAAATGTATTTTTGTCTGTAGATTAATGTTGGTTCCTTATCCTTGTCAATTTTGTCCACATAAATGCGAACTGAATTAATAAAACCCAACTACTTTTGGTTGAAAGTTCATTCTTTTTGGTTGAAAAGCCTACTATTATATTTTTGGTTGAAAATTGATATTTTGTGGTTAAAAATTATATTATTTGGTTGAAAGATTAATTATTCGGTTGAAAATTTAACTATTTCTTTGAAAATTCATATTTTTTAGGTTAAAACTTCAACTATTAGTTTGAAAATTACCTTTTTTGTTCAAAATTTATATTTTCGGGTTGAAAATTCAAGTGTTTTGTAGATAATTCGTCTTTTCGGCTTGCAAATTCAACAATTTGGTTAATTTTTTTTCTTTCTTGACTGAAAAATCTTTTTTGATTTAAAAATCAACCTTTTTTGTTGAAAATTCGTTTCTTCTGGGTGAATTCAACTATTTTTTATTTGAGATTAAAAACTTTTTTTGTTGAAATATGAACAGTTACTTTTCCTTTTTATAATTCACCTTTCATGCTTCAACATTTTATTAATTGGTTGAAAATTTAATTATTTTGTCGAAAAATCAACAATGTTGTTGAAAATTCATCTTTTTAAGTTGAAATTCAACTGCTTTGGAGAAAATTCTTATTTTTGGGCTAAAAGTTCAACTATTTAGGCTGAAAATTCAACGATTCGATATAAAAAAATCAACTGCTTGATTAAAAATTAGTCTGTTTTGGTTGAGGATTCAACTATTTTATTGAAAATTCGTATTTTTTTGAGTGAATTCAATCGTTTTTCAATTAAAATTCAAATATTCTTCTTATTTTAAAAGTCTAGTATTACATTTTCCGTTGAGAATTGACATTTTTGGTTAACAATTCATTTTATTGGTTGAAGATATCAATTTCCAACAAAATAGTTGAATTTTTTATCACAAGAGTTTTTAGTCAAGAAATAAAAAAAAAATTGTATACCAACTCTGAATGTTCAAGCTAAATGTATCATAAACAGAAATTCAAGACATTAGAAAACAAGGCACAGTGAAAGCGATTATTTTTGTATTTTTAAGATGCCAATTTCAAATATTTCCTAAACGATTTATTTGCTATTTTTATAAATATTTGGAGAGAAAAATTCAAAGCGAGGAAATAGCTAACAATTCAGTCAAGAATCTTAACTCGAAAGATAAATCAATTCTGTAGTTGCAAATCAGAAACATATTTATAGAGGAAACAGGCTTCACAAGCCAAAATGCTCTAAAAAAGGGGATATAAGGACATTTTTCACGAAATTAGCGAAATAAATTCTTTTAAATGAAATTTATGGAGGTACCAATATAAAATTAAAATTGAAAACGCTTTAAATTTCTAATAATGCAAGTAAAAGCATTGGCTTTTCAACAAAATAGTGGAATTTTTAACCAAAAAGAATAATTTTCAACCAAGAAGATTAATTTTCTACAAGAAAAGACGAATTTTCAACTAAAATGATGAATCTTCAACCAAAAAATGAATTTTTAACAATTTAATTCAACTTTTAACTTTTAAAGAATTTAATTTTGAAAAAATTTATCAAAAACATTACTTTTCAACAAAAAATTAATTTTCAGCCAAAAAGTCGAATTTTTTACCAAAAAAATTGAATTTTCAACTAAATAATAAAATTTAAAAAAAATTCTACATGAAAATATAATAAGCATGTATTAATAAAAATAATAATATAATAATAATAAGATAATATTACAACCAAAAAAGTTTTTAATTTTAAATAAAAAAGCAGTTAGCAATTTCTTCGCTATCGAATATGTCCTTCAAATCTCCAAAATCAGCATATAAATCGTTTAGGAAATATTTGAAATTTACATCATAATAATTGAAAAGTAAGTTCTTTCAATGCGCCTTGTTTTCTAATGTCTTGAATTTATGATTATGATTCTTAAAAAAATTAATCGAAACCTTGTAAGAAAAAAGGGGAGAAAGAAGAAAATGAGGTCAAAATACTTGATTCAGGTGTTTTAGGGTATTTTTCAAATTGAATAGGAATAAAAGGGGATGGATTGTGATCCCTGTAATTGCAATCTTTGAAAATTTTGCGAAATATTTTGAAATCTTGTAATCTGGTGTAAAATCAAAATATTAAAAAATGTTACCTGGAAGAAATCGTGCTGCCGTCTAAAGGTAAAGCAGTATAATTCCTAGCAATGGGTAATGATGCTGTGATAATTGCTGGTCCAGCATAAAATCCGTGGTTCGCATCAGGTGGATACTCTTGCCATTTAAGAAACAGATAATCAAAATCTATCGAAAACTTCGTTATAGAATGCGGTGGTAATTGTAGAATGAATTCGAGATAATAAGGCCTGTTTCTCTCTCTTCCGGGCACGTAGCGTTGAATCACTGATAAATCGATTTAAATATATAATTCTGAATATATAATTCTAATACAGGGTGTCTACTCAAATCCTGGAAAAAATTGCCTTGACAATGCCAGATTTTTTTTCAGGTATCTCAAGTTTTTACAATTTTAAAACAATCGACTAGGAATATGTATACAGTTTCGCGAGTTTATTATAAATAATGCTTTTTTCCGTTTCTAGGGATTCAATTAATATGTTTAATTCAGAAAGCTTTGCCAAATTACATTACAAGATATTCTTAAATATATTAGCAAAATCGATTAATTAAATAATTAAATGAATTGGAATAATAATTCAAACGAATTTCTATTTAATCTTCTTATACTTGAATTTCAGTGCATATTTAGGTAAAATTGATGTGCGTACTATATTAAATTACATTTAAACCCCTTCAAATTCCAAAATTTTCAAGTAAAAGTATTGCATTTTCAACAAAATAGATGAATTTTTAACAAAATAGTTGAATTTTCGACCAAAAAGATCAATTTTCTACCAAGAAAGACGATTTTTCAAAGAAATGCATGAAATGACAACCAAATAGTTAAATTATCAATTAAAAAAGATCAATTTTTAACCAAATAGTTGAATTTTGAACTAAAAGAAGATCAGTTTTCAACCAAAAATGGAATAGTTAAATTATCAGTTACCAAAATTAATTTTCCACTCAAAAAAACAAGAAAGTTTCAAGTAAAATGATGGATTTTCAACTACAATGATGAATCTTCCACTGGAATACATGAATTTTAAAACAAAAATATGAATTTTAACCAATAGAGTTTACCTTTCAACCAAGTAGTTTATTTTCAACCAAAAAGATTAATTTTTAAACAAGAAGATTATTTTTACATAAAAAAATTAATTTCATACCAAAAAAGAAGAATTTTTCAATAAAAGACATAAATTTTGAACGAAATAGTTGAATTTTCAACTAAAGAAGATCAGTTTTCAACCAAAAATGGAATAGTTAAATTTTCAGTTAAAAAAATTAATTTGTAATCAAACTGATAAATTTTGAATTAAAATGATGAATTTTTTTCAACCAAAAAAGATAAATTCTCCACCAAAAATGGAATAGTATTTTCGCTATTTTTCTACCAAAAAGAACGAATTTTGAACAAAATACATGAGCTTTCAACTAAAAGCGATCAATTGTCAACCAAAAACATAATAGTTAAATTTTCAGTCCAGAAAAAATTAATTTTAAACAAAAAAAAAAGAATTTTCAATAAAAATAGTTGAATGCAGTAATATAAAGCTACTTTTACAAATTAGGAATCATTGTCATTCAATTTTACATCTCAATGAAAAAAAATCAAACACGCTCCCGAAAAAATTTCCTGACTTTAAAGAAAATTCTCGGACATTTCCAGGGTTTTCTCGGTATATAAAAATTCCCTGACAATTCCAGGATTTCCAGATTTTCCAGGTAATCTAGCCACCCTGTAACATATGCTTTTATAACACGAATATAGAAAGAGATCACTTACATGGTTGAATAGGTTTGCCATTACAAGTGAATTTCACCGTGTGTAAATATAACGACAAATACCATGGAATATTTTCTAAAAGTATGATGTTCAATGGTTGCCAGTGATTATTTCGCAACTTTGTTACTAAAGTACCTTTTTGTTGACCATATCCTAAAAAAGATATAAAGAAAAAGTAGTTATAAAATAATATATTAGCCTAATTTTAATTAAATAAATTGTATCCTGAAAAAATGACTCACCGATTATGTATCGACTAGCTAATAAAATAGGAGCAAAGCCTTTGGTATCGAAGTTGGGTGAATTATAATAAGAAGCTACGTTGAAAATTCCTTTAGAAGTATAAGATTTAATATCGTATACTCCAATCATATTTTTCTGCCCACCTCGCAAACTGCTTACTTTGGCATTTGGCTCTGGTGTTAATTTGTAAGTATGAATAGTTTTGTTGGTCGTTATATCGACGTAGATGTTACTTATAGTCGAAAGTGGACACGCATCCCTAAGTGCCGTTCCAAAAAGTTTACGAATAGACCAATCCTATTTGAAAAAAAAAATTGAATACAAATTACCCTTATTTTACTAAAGATTTGAGTTTTTCGAAAACTGAAATTTTTTCTATCAACTGTGGTCACTTTTATCGCCGGTCATTGAAATTAAAAAGTTCAAACTGTTAAAGCTGAGGATTTTTTCATTTAAGATAAACAAAACTATATTGAAAAAATTATATGATAAAAATGACAAACTTTAATTATACTAACTAAATGAATTTTCTGTCCAAAAACACGAATGCCGAACAAAACAGTTCAATTTTCCCCCCAAAAGGATGAATTTAAAAAAAAATGGTCGAATCCTCAATAAAAAGAGACAAATTTTCCACAAAATAGTTGAATTTTTAATATTCATCCAAAAACGATGAATTTTCAACCAAAGACTTGAACTCTCAATCAAAAGACGTGAATTTTCAACAGAATTGTTGAATTTTTAACAAAATATTTGAATTTATTTTATTTTTCCATAAAAAATAATTACTTTTCTACTATAAAGATGAGTTTTTAATCCAAAATGACGAATTCTCTATAAAAAAAGATGAATTTTCAACAAAATAGTTGGATTTTCGTGAAAAAAAAGATGACTTTTTAACAAAATAATTGAATCTTTAGCCAAATAGTTATTGTTTCAACCAACAAAGACGAATTTTCAAACGAATGATCGAGCTTTAAACAAAAAATAACCAGATTCAACTACAAACCGTTGCATTACCAACCTAATGGCCAAATTTTTAAGCCAAAAAGAAGATTTTTTTTATAAGACAGTTCAATTTTTAATAAAAAAGTTAACTTTCAACCAAGAAAGATTAATTTTCCATCAAAATGGATGGTTTTTCGATCACAAAAGATGAATTTTCAATCCAACTGGACGAATTTACTATAAAAAAACAGGAATGTTCAGCAAAACAGTTGAATTTTCAACCAAAAAAGATGAAGTTTTAACAAAATAATTGAATTTTTAACCAAATAGTTGAATTTTCAATCCAAAAATAGGATTTCTTCAGAAGACAGTTGAAGTTTCATCAAAAAAGATAATTTTCAACCGAGAAAGATAATTTTTCAACCAAATAGTTAAATTCTGAAAGGAGAAATAATTTTCAACCAAACAGTTGCATTCAGAACCAAATATATGTTGAACTCTCAATCAAAAGAGACGAATTTTCAACAAAATAATTGAATTTTTAATCAAATAGTTGAATTTTCAAGATAAAAAGAAGATTTTTTTTAGAAGAGAGTTGAATTTTAATCAACCAAGGTCCACAAATTGCAACCAAGACGAATTTTCAAACAAAAAGGATAAATTTTCCATCACAAAAGATGAATTTGCAAGAAAAAGTTGAATTTTCGACCAAATGAGATGAATTTTCAACTTTAACCGCAAAAAGTTGCATTAGCAACCAAATTGTCGACTTTTCAAGTCAAACACAAGAATTTTTCAGAAGAAAGTTGAATTTTGAACAAAAAAGTTAACTTTCAACCAAGAAGGATGAATTTCCAATCAAAATGGATGACTTTTCAACCATAAAAGTTGAATTTTAAATCCAAAAGGACGAATTACCTGTCTAAAAACACGAATGTTCAGCAAAACAATTCAATTTTCGACCAAAAAAGATTAAGTTTTTAACAAAATAATTGGATTTTTGATAAAATAGTTCTATTTTCAACCTACAAAGATGAATGTTCAACCAAATGGTCTATTCAAACATTCATACAAAAATATTATTTTTAATCAAGAAAGAAAATTTTCCAACCAAATAGTAAAATTCTCAAAGAAAAAAGAATTAGCAACCAAAAAGTTGCATTCATAACCAAAAAGCTGAACTCTCAATCAAAAGAGGCGAATTTTCAACAAAACAGCTGAATTTCTAACCAAATAGTTGAGTTTTCAAGCCAAAAAGACGAATTTTTTAGAAGACAATTGAACTTTAAACAAAAAAGTTCGAAAAGTTCGAAAAAATTCAACCAAGAAAGATGAATTTTCAACTAAAAATGGATGCATTTTTTATCGAAAAAGACGAATGTTCAACAAAACAGTTGAATTTTCGATCAAAAAAGATGAATTTTCAACTTCAACCACAAACAGTTGCATTTTTAACCAAATGGTTGATATTTTAAGCCAAAAGGAAGAATTTTTTAGAAGACAGATTAATTTTTAACAAAAAGATTCAAACGTTCAAAAAAATGCAACCACTAAAGATGAATTTTCAACAAAAAAGGATGAGTTTTCCATAAAAAAACTAATGTTTCGCATTTAAACGAAAAAACGAGAAAAATGGAAGTTTCTTGAAAACAGACGAAAAAAGAAATTCTTTTAAAAAAGGGAAAGAGGGGAATAGGGGAAAGAGCGTGCGGTATCTAACTAAAATTAATGATATTGTTTACCAGTAAGAATGTTTTATTATGTGCTGCTATCCAAATTAAAACTAACCATTCTTTTATCAACTTTGAAGTTTTTTATTATAAATTCAAACAAAATTTCCCGTCCACGTAAAAATTCCCGGTTTTTCCCCGTTCTTAAAAAATTCCCGGTTACTTGGTCTAGTGGCCACCCAATGTTTATTTAGTTAATGAATTAATTTTACCTGAGAGTCTTCTGCTAAAGAATCATAGACGAGCGAAACTGTTTGACGTAGTTCCAGAGAAGTTTTTGTGCACTCTGAATTTTGACAAACTGAACGAAAATGAATTCCCATTGAGTGGTAATTCGTATTGTGAATGTAGGCGGAATTCAGCAACGTCGCCAATCCTTTCTGCGATGATCAGAATACAAAATATTTCTATCAAATTCTAATAAGTAAACTATTTGCATTCAATTTTAATCTCGTTTTTGATCACCCACCTTTGAGTCACAAGGCAAGAGTTTTTTGAACGGAGTTAAATTTTCCGTACAGGCAGTTTCTCTCGGTAATGTCGAATAACGTAAATAACTTGAGTTTGGCTTGTGATTTAATGCGCTAGTTGGTGGCATACTAAACTCCGGAGATAAGGTGTTTAAAGGCTCTACGAAATTCAAAGAAGCGCAAAGTAATCCAGCCAGAGAATTCGTTAGACCCTTCCATTCTTTGTCAACACTGAAAATAATGGAAATATTTTCAATTCCAAATAAAAGTTTAATTTCCTGATGACACATCAAGATAAAAATCTTACTTTGATACGTTTTGATTAAACCATGCTGAAATTTCAGCACCTGGACCAGCATTCTCGAAGGGATATCCCCATTTTTTATACCTCCAGAGTCCTTCGGTTAAGGTAAAATGCAATTCGTCTACCTGATGGCGACCTAATATTTCTCCTAATCCTCTCGGGAATAAATGCGAATGTTGCACTGCGATATAAATATTATTTAGATTAATAAAATAGTTTTATACAGTAAATAAAATATTCTTAATACGAAATTCACAAATGAAAAATTTAGAATTTAAATGTTATTTTGTAGTTTTAAATCTAAATTTGTCAGAATTCTACAAATTTAAATTAAAATCCTTTATAGTTAAATAATTTTAAAATAGAAAATGGAAAAACTGGAATAATTTCATGTTAACAAAATTATTTGGTTTTTATTTAAATAATTAAAAATTGTATAATTGAACGAAGAAAGACTTTTAATACTTGACCAACTATAAATTCAGAATAATCAAAATCGCACTTCAATATTTAAATATTATAGACTCCCTTTTTTACAATTTACATAAATTCTTCAGAATTACGAAATTTTTAATTGTAAAAATAATTAATTAAAAACATTTTTAAATTAAAAATGTTTCAAGACTAATTTCAATTAAACTTTATAAATTAGAGAATTTTAAATTAAAGCATCGTTCAAATTACAGAAAATAATCATTAATTTAAATTTGAATCTGTCAAAGCTTGTACATTTTTAGTTTTGCATTTGTAGTAGCGAAAGTTTTTTTTTTGAGAGCCTCGAAATAAAGTGTTCAATTCGGGTGGCTTCTGTTTTCTAAGTGTACAATTTTTGAATTTTTTCGTTTGAAAATTTGGACGCTTAAAGATGTAAAGGAATTTTAAACGAAAATGCTTACTTCTATTTTTCTTACAATTTCATATTTTTTGAAAAACCAAATTAAAACGCTTTAAAATTAGAAACTATTAGAGTGATCTGGTAAAAATTGTAAGAATTTTTTAATTCGATAAATTTTGAACCTTAAGTTGAAAAAAAAACTTTACAACCGCTTCACATTTTCGGAATCATCAAAATAACGATTTAAGTATTCAATAATATCTAAATTAATGCTATAAAATGTGGATACAATATATGGAGTTGGGACGTGTACTTTTAAACGGTTATAAAAAATGTTAGAAAATTCGAATTTCAATTTTTCTGTTCGTCAAATTTCTAATAAAGTTGAGTTCATTTAGCGAAAAATGTAATAGTTGATATTTTAACAAACAAAAAAAAGAATTTTCAATAAAAAGGTCGAATGTTTTACCCAAATAGTTGAATTTTTAAGCCTGGAAGATACATTTTTAACCGAAAAGGATGATTTTTTAACAAAACTGTTGAATTTGCAACAAAATAATTAAAATTGTAACTAAAAAAATAAATGTTTATTTTCAATGAAAGAAAAAAACCGAATTTAAACCAAATAGTTCAATTTTCAATCAAAGAAATGAATTTTTAACTAAAATGATGAATCCTCAACGAAAAAATTTTTTTTTTAACATTTCATTTCGACTTTCAACCATATATTTAAATTTTCAACCAAAAAATACGTATACTTAACGAAAAATGTATGAGTTTACATTTCAAACAAAAAATATTTTATTTAAATAAAAAGAAGTTTAATCCTCAACCAAAACATATTAATTTTTAATCAGACTGTTCCATTTTTTAACAAATGAGATTAATTTTCTACCCACAGATGAATTTTCAATCAAGAAAGATTGTTTGGTAAAAGAGAAAAAAATGGTTGAATTTTCTACAAAAGAAAGTTGCATTTTCAATCCAACAATATGAATTCCCAATAAAAAAGTTAATTTTCAAACAAATAGTTGAATTTTCTCCCAAAATATTTAGATTTTCAACACAAAAAGACACATTTTGAACCAAAACCGATAATTTTTTAACAAAATTGTTGAATTTTCAAATACAATAATTAAATTTTTACCCGAAAATATTAATGTTCAACCAAGCAGATTAATTTTCTACCAAGAAATCGAATTTGCAACAAAACACGATTTTTTAACCAAATAGTTGAAAAATTATTTTCAATCAAAGAAAAAAACGAATTTTCAACTAAAAAATACGAATTCTTAACGAAAAATGTAATAGTTGATATTTCAACCAAAAAATATTTTTATTTTTAATCAAAAACAGTTGAATCCTCAACCAAAACTGAATAATTTTCAACAACAGTTCAACTTTTCACAAAAAAAGATGAATTTTCAATAAAAGTATTGAATTTTCAATCAAGATTGATTGTTCAGTCAAAGGGAAAAAATTGTCGAATTTTCTACCAATATATCAATATGAAATATATAATATAAATATATAATATGAAATATGAAAACATGAATTCCCAAGAAGTCGTGAATTTTCAACCAAATAGTTGAACTTTCATAACAAAAGACGAATCTTCAACCGAAAAGGAAGACTTTTTATTACAAAAATTCTTGAATTTTCAACAAAATTTTTACACTTTTAACCAAACATATTATTTTTCAGCCAACAAGAATAATTTTCTACTAAAAAGGCGAATTTATAACAAAACGCATGAATTTACAACCAAACAGTTAAATTTTCAACTAAAAAAAATGTGTCAACCAAAAATGTACCAGTTTTATTTTCAGTTAAAAAAACTAATCTGTAACTAAAGAAAAAAATGAACTCTAAACCAAATAGTTAAATTTACAGCCAAGGAGCTGAATTTAAAAAAAAAAAAACTTTTCAAATATATTTTAATTTTAAATAAAAAAAATTGAATCCTCAACCAAAATATATTAATTTTGAACCAAACAGTTCCATTTTTGATCAAAAAATATTAAATTTCTACTCAGAAATGAATTTTCAACCAAACTGTTTTACTTTTCAATCAAGAACGATTTTTCAATGATAAAAATGGTTGAATTTTCTTTAAATAAGTTTACTTTTCAACCCGAAAATATGGATTCTCAACTAATTTCAACTAAATAGTGGAATTTTATATAAAAATAGTTGAATTTTCATCCCAAAAAGGTGAATTTTCAACCTAGAGGATTAATTTTCTACGAAAAGACGAAATTGCAAAAACCACATGAATTTTCGAATTTTTAACTAAAAAAAGATAAATTTTCAACCAAAAATAAAAGTTTTGTTTTCATTTAAGAAAATTAATTTTCAACCAAAGAAGATACCAGTATTGAACCAAATAATTAAATTTTCAACGAAAGAGATGAATTTTCAACTAAAATGATGAATCTTCAACGAAAAAAATTAATTTTTAACAAAGTAGGATCGACTTCAACCATGTGGTGCAAAATGCAATGCAAATTTAGAAGTTTATATTGATTTAAACCAAAAATGATTGTACTTTTAAATACAAAACAGTGAAATCCTCAACAAAAACATATTAATTTTCAACCGAACAGTTCCATTTGTTACCAAAAAATATTAATTTTCTATCCAAAGATGACTTTCCATTATGGAAGATTAATCAAAAATAAAAATGGTTGAATTTCCTACAAAAAAGTTGAATTTTCAACCCGAATATGTGAATTCTCAAAAAAAAGTTAATCTGCAACCAAATGGTTGAATTTTCATATCAAAAAGAGTAACTTTAAACTAAAAAGTAGAGTTTTTTTAAATCGTTGAATTTTCAACCAAAAACATGAATTTTTAAGCAAGAGGATTAATTTTCTACCGACATACGTATTTGCAACAAAACACATGAACTTCAGACTAAATAGTTGAATTGTTAACTAAACAAATAATTTTCAACCAAAAATGTAACAGTTTTATTCTCAGTTAAAAAATTAATTTGTATCCAAAGAAAAAAAAGACGAATTTTCAACCAAATAAGAAAATAGTTCGACTTGCAACCATGTAGTTTCATTTTCAACCAAAAAGTATGAATTTTTAACAAAAAATGTATAAGTTTATATTTCGAACAAAAAAGATTTTAATTTAAAAAAAAAAAAAAAAAAAAAAAAAACAGAATCTTCAACCCAAACATATTAATTTTCAACCAAGCCAATTTTTCTACCCAAAGAGATGAATTTTCTAGAAAAAGTTGACTTTTAACTCTGAAAATATGAATTCTCAACAAAAAAGTTAATTTTGATCCAAATAAATGAATTTTCAACAAGACAGTTGAATTTTTAACCAAAAAGGATGACTTTTTAACAAAATTGTAGAATTTTCAACATAATTAAATGTAATATTATTGAATATAATTATTTAATGAATATAATATTATTATAGACTGAAATTCAAGTTACTTCTATTTTTGAAGGATAAACAATAGGATTTTTTTTTATTTTTCTGAAAACTTCAAATCTGAAAAAACCTTGAAAAATAAAAGCCTCATACTACAATAAAAACCAAAATATAGTTTTGACAGCACTAGAAATGTCACAATTAGAATTTTGCAAACCAAGAGTAAGCCCTAAGTATCTAACAAAGATGTATTTCTAATATTTATGAAGTTAAATTAGACAATTCAATTTTGAGGTTATAACCTGAATCAAAACGCCCTAAAGAAGTAACATTTTACAATTGTCCTTACTATGTTTGTATGAAAAAATTATTAACTTACAAGTTTGCAAAGTATTTGGCGCCTCCCAAAGAGTGGTAAATTGGAAAAATGCATAAATGAATCCACTTGGGAGTGGTTTTAACATCAATTCCTCGTCGAAGGTATCACTGAATGAATTTCCACGAGAAATGCATAAAAGCATTAATATAACAGAACATTTCTGATACAGAAAATTCCTCATTTTGGTCTAGTTTCGTTCTCAGACTCTATTTAATTGTTATATATTAATTAAAATTAATGATAAGACACAAATACTGACATAAAGGTTAAGTAAACTAAAACAGCAAAATTATCACGAAATAAACGCCATGAGTTTATATCCTTAATATCTCATTGTTAAAATGAGTTTTCAGATATCAGATCAATAATTTTTAACAGATTCGTGCTACATTTCTAGTAAATTTCAATTTAAAAATCATTTCTCTCGTTTCTCGCTGTCACTTTTGCGGCTTCCACTTTCAAACCTAACCTTAAAATTCAGTTCCAATGATTCACACATTATTCACAACTTTATAACAGTCATCAAAAACGGTCAATTTAAAAATGGTTTCAAGGGATTTAAACATATATTTAAGGGTTTTAAACGGGTTTTTAAGTTTAAAGTGCATTTAACAAGGCTGTAAAGGATTTTCAGCCTACTATTTAACTGGTTTCAGTGATATTTTTTAGTCTTTATTATTTTGAAATTCATTTATTATTTATAGATTAATAATATTTATGTAAACGAATTAATTATCGTTATCGTAACATCACGTAAAAAGTTACTGATTATCATTAAAGTTATTAAGTTATCTTTACCATTATTGATTGAAAATGAAACTTTTTCTTAGTTACTTTTGCAAAAAAAGTAAATATATACATTTCCTTAGTTAATTGAATTTTCAACCAAAAAAGATTCAATATTTCAATAAAAAATGTAACAATTAAATTTTCAGTTAAAATCTAATGTTTACCAAAAAAAAAAGAATTTCCAACAAAAAAGTTAAATTTTCAAACAAGGAGATGAATTTTTAACTAAAATCATTGAAATGAATGAATGAAATTTCAACCAAAAAGATTAAATTAATTATATTAGCTAAATTAATTTTAAGAGAATATTAAAAAATGATTCTCTAGAATTTCTAAAAATAATGTAGGAAATTATAAAGCAAAATTTTTCAATTTGCACGTTCACAAAATTCTACAAAAAATTCGTTTAGTTTAAGAAATAATAAGAAGTTTCGCAAAGATTTCAGAAAATTAAAAAAAAATGTCGATTTCGTAAAATTAAAAAAAAATTGATTTTTAGAGATTTCCAAGAAAAAATTTAGAATCTTTTCAAGGATGAAAGGTTTTAAGAGAATGAACAACTTTTCTAGATAAAATTTAACAAGATTTCAAAACATTTCGAAAGATTTCCAAAATTGTCAGAAAAGTATGTGGAAGATTTTAAGGCAATTTTTTCCACACATCACTACTTTCCAACCGAACAATTCACGCCTACCCCGAAAGGGAAACGGCTTAATGATATAATAATAATAACATATCTTCCCCCTTTAACGTCTCGTGAGGGACAGGAGTGCCACAAGTCCCATTCCAAGCACTTCTACACTTTATACCAACATTTTCCTTTTTTTCTACAAAAGAATGATTTAAAAAAAAACTGTATATTACATGAAAGGTGTATTTTCTAAACGATATACAAATTTTATTTGAAGCCGTTTTGTAAATTTTCATTATTTACTGAAAAAACGGAAATAATATGACATTCTTATTATTTTTTGAGGGTTTGACCTTAAAAATCAAATTTGCGGGTATTTTCACTGTCAATTTCGTAATCAGCGAGTCCAAATACATCGGTATTCGCAGTTTTTGGTTAATCGAAGCTAAGTACTTTTCAGAACTTTATCCTGCAATTTAACAATCATAATTGTTTGAAAAAATTATTATTGTTTATAACTATCTTCTCCTATACTATATATTACAAAAGAAATTAGTTCTCAAGGTTATAAGTTAGCCCCAAATTTTCAGCATTAGACTGAAAAAAAAGGTTAGCACTGACTGTGGTTCAAATATTTCGAGAATCTTTGTTTACCCCGTGAGAATGAAAATAATATTACCTTATAACAATCATGATTACATTAAACTTACGAACGAATGTAATTAAGGAAACTGGCATTTAATTTTAGTTAAATAGTTCCAGTTAAACAAATAAGGATTCTTGGTAGGTTGATTCACTTATGCCAACTTAGTAAACGAACTTAGATTCATTAACAATGGATGCTGGGGCAATAAAGATAATAATCATAGGTTCCCCTGTTGAATCTTGAATTATTCCTAATCATATTAAACAAATTATTAAAATATATGTGGAAGAAGGGGTACACTCGAGGAGGAGGAGGAGAAGGAGGGTACGATAATGATGGAGTTAATCAAGTAGGTACTGAACATATTAGATTAATTTATTTAGAACTTTAGATTTATTTAACCTATTGCATTATAATAAATGTAAAAAACTATATGTGAGAATTTGTATGAAATTTGCATGAAAAGGGTCATTATGTTATTTTAGGCCCAAAATGAACTCTCTATTTTGAAAAATGAGTCACTGGGGCATTTTTGAAGTTGGAACGTCGAAAAATCTTTTTTTCGAGAAAAACGCATCTGAACTTGGCGAGTTCCATAAGTACACGTGTTATACTTTTTCTTCGAACATGAAATATACTTATTTCCGATTACTTTCTGGATATGAGTATAGTCCCAATAGATTCACTATAGGTCCCAGTATCATCCCCCAGTCAACCCCGAAATAATAATTTTGACCTCAACTTAGAAAAACCTGAATATCTCCTAAACTAGAACCGGCCATAAGGGCCCTTTTAATGCGGACGCCCACATATAATATTGAATAACACAAAAACTTATTGATTACTCAGTACAGTTTTGGTTCTATTTTATCAGTGTCTTTAAATTGTAAGTACTAACTATATTTTTGAATAATGCCAACCTGTCGCATTTCATTTTATTTGGATCGTCCCAGTAATCTAAAATATTTGCTTCTTTTTTTTCGTTCTATTTCATATTCAGTAGAAAGGTCAGTTTCCCCCTCAGCATTCTTATTATCATCGTCCTCGCAATCATCATCTTCATCATACATAGCCACACAAAAAAATAAAAGTATCTTGATCTGGGTACGAGACATATATATTTCTATGTATTTTGGTAAGTAGTGTGATTAGCTCGTAAAATAGTCCGATTAGACTCAACGACCTCAAACACGCATCAATGTGTGTCTGGTTCAATTTTGTACAAGCAAGACGAGCTATTTTAGCGATTTTAAGGTGTTTTTGAGGTTAGTGTTAAACCAAGGCCCGTTGGGCGAATTTTGATGGACGATCCAAATAAATGAAATGCGACAGGTTGGCATTATTCAAAAATATAGTTAGTAGTTACAATTTAAAGACACTGATAAAATAGAATTAACACTACTAAGTTAGCAATAAGTTTTTGTATTATTCAATATTATATGTGGGTGTCCGCATGAAAAGGGCCCTTATGGCCGGTTCTAGTTTAGGAGATATTCACGTTTTTCTAAGTTGAAGTCAAGATTATTATTTGCGGGGTTGAGTGGGGGATGATACTGGGACCTATAGTGAATCTATTAGGACTATACTCATACCCAGAAAGTAATCGGAAGTAAGTATATTTCATGTTCGAAGGGAAAGTATTACACGTGTGCTTATGGAACTCGCCAAGTTTAGATGCGTTTTCCTCGAAAAAAGATTTTTCGAAGTTCCAACTTCAGAAATATCCCAGTGATTCGGTTTTCAACTTAGAAAGTTCATTTTGGGCCTAAAATCAATCTACCAGGAATCCTTATATGATTAACTGGAACTATTTAACTAAAATTAAATGTTAGTTCCGAAAAGTAGTTACCTTCGATCAACCTAAAACTGCGTTTACCCTTGTATTTTTACTCGCTGATTACGAAATTGATGAAGAAAATACACACAAATTTGATTTTTAAGGTCATACCCCCAAAAAATAATAAGAATGTCATGTTATTTTCGTTTTTTTAGTAATAACTTGTGGCACTCGTGCCCTCCCACGAAACGTTTAAAGGGGAAGAAATGTGACCTACTTTATTTCTGCGACCAGTAAAAGGGGGCAAAAAAACATGCACTTTATGCGACCAAAATCAAACCTTTCCGTGTTAAAATACGTAAGTAGGCAATACCGAAACTAATTAAATTTTGGGGAAATGTACTTTTTGGAACATTATCCTGTTTTTTCGAAAAATAATGGATTCAGGCGATAAATTTATTGAACATAAAAGGTGGATTTTTACGAAGGCTACAACTTTTATTCAAAAACTTTTCCTCTGAAACA
Source organism: Andricus grossulariae (assembly GCA_011634705.1). Taxonomy (NCBI): domain Eukaryota; kingdom Metazoa; phylum Arthropoda; class Insecta; order Hymenoptera; family Cynipidae; genus Andricus; species Andricus grossulariae. Next base: position 26,575,773 of record JAABKJ010007545.1, on the reverse strand, counting down.
AATATTCATCGAAATTGAGTGAAAAAATGAAAAAAATAACCGTTTTCATCGTTTTCGTTATCAGTTAGTCAAAGTACATGGGTTACGCAATTTCAAATCAATCAAAGGTAAATACTTTTCGGAACTGCACCTAAATTGCATTAATTGTTACCTCACTTCAAGTGAATACTGGACAAAAAGTTGAATATTTCATAAAAAACTGCAATTTTCTAGCATTATTCAAAGAAAATATTATTAAAAGTAATAATAAATTGTTTAAACAATTATGCTTCTCACTTAAATTAATTGTTACGGCACTTTAATTAAAAATAACAACAATAATTTGTTAAAAAAATTTATGTAAACGTCTAAGTATCAATAGAAAGTAATGTTAATTAATGTGTCTTAGATACAATTTGTATTTAAAAAAAAAAACCAAAAAACTCATGATTAAAGCCAACAACTCGCAAAATCCAATTTTTAACTAATGGGGTTTTTTGGGACTCTATAAAACAGACTTACAGGGCTCATATTTAGTAAGAAATTATTAATTTGTATGCTATAGCTAATTTGGAAGAGAAATTTTGAGTTTCAACGCGATTTACCTAATACACTGAACTCTAGATTTAAGTACGGGTTCGGGCATGGCTTGCCCTGACATTCAATATAAATCCAGGGAATCCAAATGTAAACATTGAGGGCCGTATTTACCATTTCCGTTGGATTTGGACGCATGCTAACAGCGGATGCAACTAACGCGCTGAGGGGAATGCCCGCTTTGTTGCTATGCTACTGTTGGCCATGCATGACTGATCATCGCCTCTCTTTCGGTGCGGTCCTCGAATGTCAAAATTCAGAGGGCTAAAATTCTAGGAATGCCGTAAACCCAGGTTACATAAATTCAAAGTTCACGGTATTGACGATTCTGAATGAAATGCATGAAAACTTCATTTTTTCTCTTGAAAAATACGTGTTAAACATTACGGGACTTGCGGAATCTTTACATATAATTTGTTCTCAACAAGAAACGCATTAATTTTTTGTGTGGATTCGAATGAATTTGGCGGCAATATGCATGAAAATTCGAAGAAAAAAACTTCCAATGCATTTTGGACATTATTTTAATATGTCTTTAACGCAAATGAGTAATAACTTCTATAAAAATATAAATCAGTTTTACGTGTGAAGAAATAGTTATATCAACTCTGAGTATAATGTTACTTTCACTAGATTCTTTGAACTAGGTTGATATCGTCCAGTTTACTATATGTGCTGATAGACTGTTGTTGCAACAGTAGATTGATCTAGAATTCATGTGTTATTTCTTTAAATAACACGTTTGTTCCGCAACACTGCTCCGACCCACGTTGCTGATCAATCTCTCTAGCGATCACCCCCAAGTGAAGAGCCTCACAAAGTCATTATGTGTGGCTCACCACTCGGGCCCATTAGTATCCACGGTCTATTGTTTCAGACGTCATTCACACCACTGACACTCTTTTTGTAAACTATTTGTCGCCACACCTTTCTGTCCTGGCATACCTCTCTAGCTTTCTTCACGTTCATGCATTTTTCATGCAAGCTCTTGTGTTTCTATGGCTTTTTATGTCTCTTCGAATTGGGCTCTAATTTACACATTCTAACCATTCTTTCCGCGGTCTACCTCTGGGCATACTGCCATTTACCTTACCTTGATACACTTATTTCGTTAGTCGTTATCTTTCATTCTCTCAACACACTCAAACCTTCTTAAAGAATTTCTTACACATTTGTCAACTAGTGTCTCCTCTACGTCACATTCATTGAGGATTATTTCATTACTCACTTGGTCCATCAGTGTTCTAACGCATATCATGCGCAGGAATGTCATGTTGATCGTGTTGATTTTACTCTGATCCTTTTCCGTATCAGTGTCTTTAAATTTGTAACTACAGGAAATGTTGAATCAATTATTTGAATTATTTTAACATCAGATGACAAAAAATGTTATTCAAGAATGCTAACTTGTCGCATTTCATTTATTTGGATCGTCCCAGTAATCTAAAATGTTTGCTTCTTTTTTTTTCGTTCTATTTCATATTCGGAAGGAAGGTCACTTTCCCCCTCATCATCCTTATCATCATTGTCGTCGCAATCATCATCTTCATCATTTATCATTACTATCAACAGCATTATTTTTCATTGCCATGGATCAAGAATTGTCATGTTGACTTAATTCTTCTTTTTCATCATCTTCTTCTGCTTCTACTTTTTGCTTCATTACATGCGGTTCCACATCATGTTTAAAATTTTGAGTAATGCACGCCAGATTTTCAAATGCAGAAAGTTGTGATTTCCATGCTTTCTGAATAGCTTGTTCCTCGTCAGATTTCAAAATTTTATACTTTCGATAAATTGCTTTCCTAGCCTTATCAATCTACCTGTTGCTGTCTTGCATTGTCCTTAGACCTCCAGGTACCTTTGCAATTTGGTGGAAGTCTCTCTCAGTCTGCTTACGATTCTTTGCTAAGGAAGAGTATTTCTCATACCTTTTTAAACTATCGAGTCTTGAATAAGTTTTGGAACAACTTGAACATGTGGAATTCATCTTTTCACTGACACAGCACGAATGGTTTTCATTCATAAAAGTTTATGTCCTCATCCTTCTGGGCCTGCCAATGATTAAGTCAATCAGAAATCCTTATCTGCTTAACTGGACTTATAACCTTGAGAGCTAATTTCTATCGTGAGATAATACGCGCTGCGGTACTTTATGTACTATTTTATGTATTTTTACTTTTCATAAATAACGCTAGCGATATTTATCCTGAACTAACGAAAGCTGGAAATAAAAAATTTACTATCAAAGGAAATATTTATTTTGAATGATCTATTTCTTTCTATGAAATGAATAAATGTTTCTTTCAACGGATTTCATTCAAACAAATGCTTCTTGCACTGAAATAAGTGCACGGGGGAAAAATGTACATTGAATTAAGTAGGCTAAATCACTTGGCTGGTTTCACTTCCAAGAAGTCAGAATTTTATTTTTACAAGGGACCGCTTTACTTAAATTAAGAAAATAATAGTATCAAGGCGACTATTGGAATCAAGAATATATTTATTGAAAGCAAATAAGTATTAAATTAATTTGTTCTATTATACTTATTTTCGTGAAGTTTAATAAAATATTGAATTGAGAATATAATATTCTCATGATAAGTAACTAAAAGTCTAATTAAAAGTTTCTTCATCTAAGTAAATTCATCTAATTATTTTGACTACTATTTTTCTCAAAACAATTTTCATGTTATTGAGACAAGAAAATGAATATATTTATCGAAGAAATCATTTCTCATAACATGATGCTCGAATATTTTGCTTCAATAAATGATTAATTTGAAACGAATGTCTGATGTACTTTGAAGATGCCTATGTTTTGCTGGAATCTTTGTCTAAACTGTGAATATATGTTGATATACTTTGTTTCATGGCATAGTTTGTTTAATGATATAATATACCACGTCGTAGAACAGAAAATTCCTGAGCAGAAATCGTTTGTCTTACTATAAACATACGTTTAATTAAAAGAGTTTTTTTTTCAAAGTTATTTCCGCCAAGGTTTCAGATGTACAGAATATATAAATTCGCCTTTTTTTTGCTTGTGTAAAAAATTAAAATGATATATTTGCGGAGCCTGATAACATTTGAACTTCTTGGTTCATTACACTAAAGTGTATAACTTACTTAAGAGATTCACGTCGATTATTCCATCATTGTGGATTATTTTAACATGTTTCATACTTGTTTTTCACATGCTTTATTTCTTTAGATACCTATCTTATCCATGCTATTAAATTTCAGATTAAATTGACTTCAAATATTTTTCAATTTTAATTTAAGTTATATCTCCCTCTTTATCTTGAATTTCTAGAAGGTTCTACATTATAATCAACGCGTCTGGGATATAGCGTTTTGGAACGAAAAATATAATGCGTGATTAAAAATTTGAATAACCTTGAAGTTGTTCACGTAACATTATTCTCTCATAATTGCGCAGTATAATTTTATGACGTCATCAAAAAAATATTCTATAAACTTAGCACGGACACGGACCACTACAGGTGTAGAATGATCTCGATGTTGGAATTTTCAATTAAATATGTTGTCTATAAGAAATTAGGAAGTCAAATTTATAGATAAAACAGAATGGCATACTTACCACATATCAAATTATACTTGTACACCTGCATCTTTTGCACATTAAATGAATAAAGAAAAGAATTTTGAAATTAAATGTATTATTTATAAGGAACCAATTACTCATCCTTGTTTTTCTCATAACTATATGACGCAGTAGAAAATTCAAGGACAAATCAAAAGAAACTTAGCAGGGACACGAACCACTTGAGTTGTGGAATGGCCTTGATACGACGTCTGTAACATCTCGGCAACAGGAATCCTGCGTTAGAACTCCCCTTACTTATCCACAATTTATTTGAAAAGGATGTAAGCTAGTTAATTAATGTTGAATGCATACTGTTTTGTCACCCCGTCCTTCAAACACCATCATTTTTGTTTTATTCACGTTAATCTTAAGACCCATGTTTTTCATGCCAGTATTCAGTCTGCTCAAGACTCTCTGCATGTTATCGACTGATTCTGCCGTAAGAACCTTATCATCTGCAAATGCAAACCCACGCACCTTCACTGTCCCGAGATCCACACCTTCGTCGTCGAAGAGGGTCATTCTTAGATACTTATCCATGAATATAATAAATAACAAAGGGAACATAACTCATCCTTGCCTAAAAAAGGATTAAAACAGTTTATGTCTAACGTGCAACCCCAACCCCATTTAATTCTGTGAATTATCAGAGCAAAGCATTTTGGCAAGCAGTGTAGGCGTTATTGTTGTAAATGGTGTTGGCTATCGTAAACAAGACCCGGATTGGATAGAGGGTGGGTTTTGCGGTCGCAGTAACTGTACAACCAGGCAGGGCAGTGTCGTGTCGCGAACGAGCCATCGTAACTGAATTATTTCGCGAGAGGGCGAAGTTCTGCTGGAACTGGACGACGTTTTACGGTGTGTACCTTTTTTATATCACATATATGTAGGTGAAAATCAGGGGTGCACAAAACATTTATTCCAAATTGCAAAGCTTCATTTCTTTTTATTCTCAACAATAAAACTCACAATCTCTCTAAGTCTACCTTAGACGCAATTATTATTTCTATTGTATTTTCCAAATCAGGTTCCTTTGACACAAATTACTTAATAACTTTTATTTTCGGGTCCTTGTTAAATAGTTCTTGACGGGCGTCGAAAAAAAATTTATTAGTTTGACAGGGTGGCTGTGGGTCAGGGAAAATCAGTCAGAGAATTCCTATATCAGGCACTATAAATAACTGTCAAGAATAATAAATTAAAAATTTTAAAATTTCAATTTTGCATTTGTCTTAATTCATTTAGAAAAGATTCTAGGTTAAAACAAGTAAGGGAATTTTGAAACTGAAGTTTGCGACCACCCGGATGTAATATTCTTGTTAGTAATTTATTTGCCTTGTATTTTTATTTCTATTTCGTTTTTTCAGTTATTTTCTCCTGACTATTATATTTTTAGTCTAAAATTTTATTACCTGGTTGAAAATTCAACAATTTTGTTAAAGATGTCATCCTTTTGGGTTGAAAATTCAACTGTTTTGTGGAAACTTTGTCTTTATGGATTTAAAATTATTTTGTTTTAACTGAAAATTTGCCTATTCCAGTTGAGTATTCATTATCTTCTAGCTGAAAGCTCATTTCTTTGGTTCAAATTTTAACTTTTGTTTTGAACCTTGATCTTTTTTAATTGAAAATTCAACAACTTGGGTAAAAGTTGAACTACTTTGTTAAAAATGTAATTTTTTTGTTAAAATTCATGTCTTTAGATGAGAATTCAACTGTTTTGTTAAAAATTGATTTTTTTTTGGTTTGAAATTTATTTTTTAAACTGCAAATGTCTGTTTTGGTAAAAAAGTAATCTTTTTAGTTTGAAATTTGTTCGTTTTTGTTAAAAATGCAACTGATTGATTGAAAATTAACTTCTGAGTTAAAAGTGATTATTTTGGAGTTGAAAATTCAACTTTTAGAGAAAATTCGTCTTTCGGCTTGAACGTTCAACAGTTTGGATGAAATACTCTTTCTTTTGTTGAATATTCGTCTTTTTGGTTAGAAAATTCATCATTTGAGTTAGAAATTCAATTCTTTGGTTGATTTCTGGTTAAAAATTTATCTTGTTTAGTTGAAAATTCCACTATTTGGTTGAATATTAATTTATTTTATTAAAATTCCATTTTTTTGGTAGAAAATTAATCTTCTTGGTCGACAATTCGTATTTTTGTTTTTAAAATTCATCGCTTTCAGTAGAAACTTGATCTCTTTTGTTTGAAATATCAACCATTACATTTCTTTGCTTATAATGCCTCTTTGTAAGTTGAAAATTCAACTATTTGGTTGAATATTCATGCATTTTGTTGAAAATCTGTATTTTGCAGTAGAAAATTAATCTTCTTGGTTGAAAATTCGTTTTTTTTTCTGGTTGTAAAATTCATCGCTTTTGGTAGAAATTTCATCTGTTTTGTGGAAATATCAACTGTTACATTTTTTTTCAGAATTAATTTAGGTTAGCTTGAAAATTTAACTATTTTGTTGAAAAATTAATTATTTGTTTGAAAATTCAATTCTTTGGTTGAAAATGTAACTATTTAGTTAAAAATTCGTTTATTTTTTAGTTGAAATATCAAATATTACATTTTTCGTTGTGAATTAATTTTTTTGTTGGAAATTCAACTTTTTGTTTTAAAGTTCAACTGTTTGGTTGAAAATGCAATTGTTTGGTTGAGAAAATTAGTTTGTTTGAGTTAAAAATTCAACTATTTTGTTAAAACTGCAACCATGTATTTTGCTAAAAATGTAATTATTTTGTTGAAAATTCCAGTATTTTGTCACAAACTCATCGTTTTGGTCGATAATTCAACTTTTCTCTAAAGCATTCAATCATTTGGTTGAAAATTTAACAACTTGATTAAAATTTCAACTCTTTTGTTAAAGTTTGACCATTTTGTTAAGAAGTCATCTTTTTGTTCAAAAATTAATCTGTTTTGTCGAAAAGTTGTTTTTTTGGATTGAACATGTATCTTTATGGTAAAAAAGTAATAATTTTTGGTTGAAATAAATAAATTTGACATTCTCTAATTTTAATCTGAAATTGTTTTGAATTAAGTTTTGCTGCCAAACTTTTTGAAAAATGCAACTTAAATATAAAGAATGTTTCATAAAATGTACCACACCGCAAACTATAAGGAAAAAATTTTTAATTAAAAAAAAAAAAACTTTCAAAGAATTACAACCTGTGGAACTTTAGAATAAGAAAAGAAAGACATTTCTCCTCATTATTGCGAATGTGGAGGGTCCTCCGTCGGAATCTGGGTACGGATCGAGACTTGTTTTACTGCGACGAACTCCACGATTAAATATTAACTTGTGGGGTCCATTGTAGAGCATTGGAAAACTTTACTTCTCGAAGTGGGTGGGAGAGTTGGAAGTGGGTGGAATGAACGAGAGATAGATAAGGGAAAAAGCCTTCGGGCAGACTCATCGATCGAGTCTGTCTTGCCTCCTCTTTTTTTGAAATTCCTGTTTACGGATACTCTAGACCCTCGTAGACTCTGGGGAAGAACGAAGGCACTTCGTCCTCAGAAAGTAACATTAAACGTCGATACCAACGCTTAACGTCTACTTTGATTATGCCGCTTTGCTTACTGTACGAATACTTCATCCGATAAAAAAAAAAAAAAATAATAATAAAAAATAAAATGTCGAGTATGATGGACGCCCAGAGTTTGCTTGTTGGAGGTGTTAACGATCGAAGGTGTTAGGTTACGAGGGTGGCTAATTTAACTCTCACGTTAAAAACAAAAATTCATTTAAAACGAATTAATGTAATTTATTGATACGGAATAAATTTCGTTGAGAAAATTTAAAAACGTTTTGGGGCCGTTCAAAAACTATGTACGTCACCCTATTTTGAACATTTTCTCCACCCTTTCTCCTTCTTTACCACAGATCATAACAAAAAGCTTGAACCCCCCAGGGTGACTTCACTCTCAAAACAAGGTAAATAAGGTGATTTTTCACGAATATAGGAAAATAAATTATTACAGTCGAACTCGGATTTAACGTCGGTTTTGGGGCTGTCCTTGTACCTGACCTACCCTAACTGAACCGGATTTAGCTCAACTCCGAAAAGAGTTCCTGTTGTGACACGCCTTCGCGAACCCCGCACACGCTGTGAACGAAAGAGTTGAGTCTTTCAACTGAAAAAAACGCTTATTTTAGAAAACATAGTTGGCTTTTAAACCCGTGAAGATGAATTTTGAACCAAGAAAGATGATTTTTCAAAACAATCGTTGAACTTTCAAGCAAAAAAAAACGAATTTTTCACCAAATAGTTGAATTTTTAAACAAAAAAGAATTAAGTATCGAGCACAAACAGTTGAATTTTCAACGAATAGTCGAATATTCCGCTCCCCTGCTCCCCTTCCCCACTCTTAAACATTTTTTACCCCTCCCTTCTCCAACCTCTACTTCTCGTACTCCCCCCTTATTTTGCCTCACCTTTCCTACTTCCCTTTCTCTCACTTCCCCTAATTTTCACCCATACTCCTCATCCTATAATTCCCCCTACTTCCCCAACCCTAATTTCCCTTGATTTCCACCCCTAATTTTCCCTCAATGCCCCTCGCCTCATTTCTCCTCATTCCCCCTACTTACCCTCTCCCAATGTTCCAAAATTCTCCACCCCTCATTTCCCAATCCCTGCCCCAACTTCCCCTCCCGTGATTCCCCCTCACTTCCCCTCCTTGGAGAAAATTACGATGGACGGGCAACCGACCGTTGAATTTTCAATCAAAAATATTAATTATTAACGAAACATGAAATATTTGATATCTCAACCAAGAAAATATTTAAATTTGAAATAAAAAACAATCCACTTGAACCAAAAGATGAACTCTTGACGATATATGTAATAGATGATATTTCAACTAAAAAAGATTTTAGTTTGCAATCTAAAACGATTGAATTCAACCGAAAAGATAAAATTTCTACGAAAAGAGACGAATTTATGAACCAATGAGACGAATTTTCATCAAATAAGTTGAATTTTTAACCAGGAAAGATTTTTTAGTCATGAAAGAAAAAAAATGTCAAGCGAATTGTTGAATTTTTAAACCCAAAAGAGAGTTTTCAATCCGAAAAGATGAATTTTCAACGAAACAGTTGAATTTTTAAGCCATAAAGATAATTTTTTAACAAAAAGTTGAATTTTTAAGACAAAAAGATGAATTTTTCACAAAACAGTTGAATTTTTACAAAAAAGTTCATTTCCAGCCAAATAGTTCAATTTTAAACTAAAAACGATCCATTTTCAACCAAAAAAGGAATAGTTTTTTTTATTTGGCTTATACAGTGGGACCTGGAATTATTAACCTCGAATTTACTGTATTTCTGGAACAGATGGCCCCGCAGTTTCCGGGTGAGAGAGGAGCCCGCGGGGTCGAGAGAGGCCTGCTCAACCATGCGTGACCACCCGAAGCGTTAGCGATGAAGCGGCAGTGCGCGGTTACCCTCGCGCGTATATTGTGTAATATTATGTATTACAATTAGAAATGGTTCACACGGCCCTGACTGTTAACTTTTGGAGGCCCTGAAAATAGAATGAAGGCATGCAAGGCATGCCCGAAACCGTTATTCAATCCAAATTCCAGTGTAATCTTTCCATTTTACGGGTGTGAGAGTCTTTACATAACCATCACATGTATTCTCACAAAAAAGCCTTATATAATATCTTAACAAATATTTGCTACATATCGTCATAATTACTATTCTCACTTCTAAGCGCGTGCGACTTTTCCCTGGGTTTTCGTTTCTCCTAACCACTATCAATATCAAACTTGGACTTTATTCCTTAACACTACTTCTTAATTCCCCTTCTGTAGGAATCATTTTTTTTCGTACCCTATGCTACCAGCTCTCTCTCTCTTTCTCAGATTTTTCAGCTTGTTCATCCATTCCTCCATTTGACCATTTCGATTGAAAATCCACTTCACTCTCTCTTTCTCTTGCATCTTAACCATTCTATACCAGCCTATAGATATCATCCTCTATTTCCTGCCACTCTCTACCCCTTACTTGCATACCACATTCAAACCTCTCATCATATCTTTTTCCTCCCATTTAGAACATCCCGTGTTATCCTTCTACTCTTTATCCATAACCTCCCGGGCACACGCTTGTGCAATTCTGCTTTCCTCTCCCCTTCTTAGTTTCTCTTTAAAATTCCAGGCTCTTTTCATTTGCCTGACAACCATTCTCTCTCGTCCTATTTCTTCCCTCAGCATATAACCTGGGCAGCTTCAACTCACTCCCATGACCCATCTAAAAAATCTCTCATGCAGACTTTCCACTCTCTTATGCTCTTTCCACACAAATTTCCTCTCCATAACTTAACACTGACCATAGTAACACATCGAACCTCCGCACTATCATCCTTCGTCGTCCTTGAACCTTCTTTTACCTGTAGCCCATACTTTTCTTATTACTTTGCTTGCGCTTTCCAATCTCCTTCTCACCTGCAGGTAACTTCCTCCTCTGGCTTCGAACCAAAATCCTAGGTAGCAAAACTCCTCCACCAACTCTACCACCACGTTATTTATCTTCCATTAGTATTCTACTCAATGTTTTTTATTTCTGAAACTCATCATCTTATTCTTATTCACATTCACTGTTAGACCCTTTACTCTCGCATACTCTTCGAACACTCTCATCATCAGATTCATCCTACTTTCATTATCCGCTACTAGCACCACGTCATCTGCCTCATCATCAGATTCATCCCTCTTTCATCGTCCGCTACTAGCACCATGTCATCTGCATATGCTAGTCACTAGTGAATACACTTAGGTTGTTCCTAATGCTGTCCCCCTTTCCTTTTCCTCCTCGTCTTCTTCTTCAAGTCTGGCAGAAGAACACTGAATAGAAGTGGACTCAACGAGCACCCTTGCCTGAGCCTCCTTCCTGTCCAGATTTCCTCTCTTTTCCTTTCTCATATCTTGTCCCTTATCTTAATTTCCACAAATTTTTCTTTTATACTCTATATTAAACCTTCGTCTACTCCAACCTCTTTCATGGCTGTCCATAATACCCTCCTGTTAATTCAGTCAAATGCTGCCCCAAAATCCACAAACAGTGTGAAAAATTTCCCTTTCTTTCGCTCTAGGTTCCTATTGACTAGATAATTGAGAACGTAAATGTTGTCTTTGATCCCAGCCATTTCCTGAAACCCGTCTGATTGTGTGGTATACTTCCCTTTTCTTCCACCTGTCTTCCCAACCTCCTTTTAGTACTTCCACGTGAATTTTATGTCCCACCGACATGAGTATAATACCTCTATATAATAGTAATAGTTAAATTTTTAACGAAACAGATAGATATTCAACTAATGAAATGAATTTTAAACAAGTTGAATATTTAATGTAGAAGATTAATTTTCAACCAAAAAAGGCACCTCTTATGAGTTGGATATATATCTGGGATTCATAAATTGAAAAAAAATGATTTGCAAAACGAAAAATAAATGATTAAAAAATTAGATTTGCAAAATTGCGTAACCTGATTTGATTAATAATTTATATCTATAAAAGTCATTGTTGGCTTTTAATATATTTATTACAGTAGCAATTTTTTTGAATTTTAGAAATAAATTAAAATATGGTTTTAGGACGTATTTGGTACATTGGACGTATTGTGTTTTTTCTTCCTTTTTTTCCCTTCATCTTTTCAGTCTCATGTTCTCCAGAGAAAGTCTGATGACATTATAAAATATGCAAACCCTCCGTCGCTGCGGTTAGTTGCTCGACAAAGCACGCGCGCGTAGAATCCCTTCTCCTTTCTTCTCTTCTTTCAAATCTTGTGATGAAATGTGTTTATTTTTTAAATAAGATATTTGACGGGGAAAAGCTTCATAGATTGAATTTCTTAGTTGATGATAAATTTGGCTATTTTTCTCCTTTCAGAAGTTTTTAAAGATGCGAAGATTGAATTTCTACAAAAGTATAAATCCTGAATGACAACATAAAAATAAAATGAGGTCGAGTTCAAGTTTCTTATTTAGAAAAAAATGTAAAAATCTAGGTAAAATTTATATATAAAAAAATTGTGTTCAAAAAATTCCTTCTGAGTAAACAAATATAAACAAGATTTATAGGTAGTTTTATATGATTACCATTGTTTCAGTTAATTTAAAAAGGTAGATATTGTGTAATGGCTCAATTTAGAATTTTACAGATTGTTTTTAATTTTAAATATACTAATTAGGGTAGCCCTTATTTATATTATGGAAATTTTTTTAATCGTTCTGCTCTAATCTCCTAGTTTTGTTTGAATGCCCAAGAAGATCTGCAGATTTGAGCGAAATCGGTTCATATTAACCCATGTTCCAAAGAACATGAAGTTGCTCATTGATTTAGCTTTGGAAAAAGGTGACTTATTCTTAATGACTGATTTAAACGCGAAAATATAATACTAACGTAACTTATAGTACATGTTTTTATTTAACTTACTTTAGGAAATAAGAATAGGGCATAATTATTAATATTATAAAACTTTAAGATTCTGTTATGGGGTCCTAAAGAATCCTCCATAAGTAATAATTAGATGTTTCTTGTAATATTAAGGTTAATCATCATATTGAAAAAATATTTGTTGCAAAATAGTCATGAATAAATAGGTTTTTGATTTCTACTCATTTTAAACTAATTTTTAATGATTTAAACAATTTTAATTGGGTTTTCAACGTTTGATTTCCTGTAGAAATCGCAAAATAGGTATAGTATATTATAGATGCTATGTGTCTCTAATACATATGAGCAATGTTTTTCTTTGAGATTGGGGACGAAGCGTGACGTCATAGAACCACAACGACTCCGTATTCGTACTCAGCGACCTCGAAAACATAGGATATGACCACTTTTCATAGGTACGAATCATGTTTCACCTGAAATCAGCGATTTTCATGTTTTTTTGAGGTTGTGGACGAAATCTGACGTGATGGAGACAAACGGACCCCAAATTTGGATTCAGCGACCCCGAAAACATATGATAGACATAGTCAGACTCCAGGAGTAATTTTCTCGATTTTTTTTTGTGGAGCTGTGTAATTTTTATTACAAACATTTAGTGAATTTTTTCTACAAATTAGTTACACTTTACCTGAATGAATCAATAATAATTGAATGGTTTACTTTAAATCAGACACTGTTTGAAATGATCGTAATGATTTAATGGGAAAGAAGTTTGGCTAAATGTCATAATAATAATAATATAATAATATTTTATGTCCTCTAAGTAGTAAATATTACAATTCATTTCAACTACTTAAACTTGATTGCTTTTTATGTCACGAAATTCGATTCGATGAAACTGCTCTTCTTTAAAGAAAATATTATTAAATTGTACAGAGGTCATGCTTTTGCTTACGGTATTCCATTTGATATATTTAAAGGATAGGTATATACTGTAAACAACAAAATATTCTAAAAGTGCGAAATCGGTATTCTGAACCTCCTGTGTGTTCAAGAACTAAATTAACCCCTTAAAGCTTAAAGTGCAATATGTATGTCATAATTCGGGGGAAAATAATTCCTTTACTTCAATATTTATTCGAATAGCTTTGAACAAGTTTAATTTTGTAAGTAGGTGTTCAAGTTTTTAGATTGAAAATTTGATTGAATGCCAGAAATAAATTCATTTCGCAATACGTATACTTTTATAGTTTGTATAGATTCTTCATTTTCGTATTGAGAAATTCACGATTAAGCTATGTTCAATCTGTTATCTTACTGAATTGGACTGTTAAAGGTTTTTTTTTGTACATGATGTATGAAATGGACGCTTACGGAATATTGAAGCAAACACGATATATCGTTAAAATTACTCAAATTGACAAAATGTTTGCCTTTTCATTATACACTTGCAACCTTTCACCAACTAAGTTGACATATATCGTGCTCGATCTCCAGATTTTCGAAAAAAATTACCGATGGCTACTTCAACCTTTTATTGGGTTGCTTTTTCCTTCAACTCAGAAGTTAGAATTGCATCTGAAAAACAACAGCGTGCGTTGCATACTTTTATCAATGTACAATGTACACTACATAAGTTGGGATTCTGAGTGAATGTTCGTACCAACATCAGTTTTTCCACTCGTCGTGTTTCTAAATGCCACCTTACTTACTGTATGCAAGGATCTTCCACTCCAAGAATATTGCTGACATTATTCGTCCGTCATCACTAGCCTCAGCGCTAACCTCGCAGCCTCGGTTACATTATCGCCTCCTCTTCTCTTTACAGTTTCCAGCTAATATAGATAATAAAAAAATCGGAGAATGTAAATATAAACATAGGTATACACACATTGCACTAATCCTCTGTAGGCACTATCCAGGGTGACCGCTAAAATGCAACACAAGAATTCCCGGTCATTAAAATAAAAAACTTCAAGCTTTTGAAACTTAAATTTTGGGTATTTGAAGTCATCAAAACTAAGCTGAAAAAAGGGATTCAATACTGAACAATCTGAAATTGGAAAACTTTCTAAATTGAACACTTCTAACTAAAAAATTACGAAATCCGAAAATTTGTAATTGGAAACGTAGAAATGCTAAATATAATCAAAATTATTTCATGTACCTAATATCTAAAGTAATTGAGCATACTTTAAAACATAATAATTTATAAAATTGCCGGTTAAAAAAAATCTCTGCTGTGATCTTTACTGCTCAACTTTAATTGCAAACCTTTCTTCAATAATTTAAAACACGTGCAAATTACATGCTTTTAAATTAGGAGCATTAAAAAAAAATTTTAATTAAAATTTTTCTTCTTTCAATGCAGAAAAAAAATTCAAAATTACCCCTTTTCATCCTAACAAAATAGGCTGCGTTTGCTGGTACACTCTCATATCGCTTAAACTAATTGTAGTCGATGATTGTGGTTGTGGCCAGAATATGAACAGTTGATTATCGCTCGATTTCGAAAAATTAATTGTTTCAATTCTTCAATTACTCAAAAAATTTGATATTAGGTAAGTGACATTTTATGAGATTTGAATTTTATGTGAGTTTTTGTTTACTGCATTCACTCCCTGTCGGCCCAGGTCTCTATCATCCTCTGATATGCATAGCGTGTTGTCCATCGAAATTTAATTTCGCAAAGTAACGTGATTACCATAAAAAATGTACTTTCATGTGCTGGATCGAGGTTCTCATCATTTGACAAATTCCGAACGAGCGAAACGGGTCTTTTGACGACTGTAACATAACAAATAAACAAAATATATTTTTCGTTTTTCTCGAAGAAACAAAGAAGAATGATATTAAGGTTCATCATGAGTTATAGAAAGTTAATCAAATAATTAAACATAGTCAGAGGTTCAAATGAGAAAAAATTGTAGTTATAAACTTTTAAAATAAATTTTTGTTTATACAGAAAGCATAAGTCTATGGGTCATTAGTCTGACCACTGTTCAAAAAAATCGACACTTTTTGCCTGGTAGTGAGCATATATAATACCCATAAAAATAAATACCATAAAATACCACAAATACCATATGAAATGCCAAGAACTTTATTATTTTGAAAGAGAGAAATTTTAAATGAATTTATTTTCAAGTAAATAATTATCTTGCAAAATATTTTGAATTATGTACACCATTATATCATATAATATCAAATCTGTGTAGTTTACGAAAAGGCGGTCTCCCTACTTAGCAACAATAGAAGTAACGATACTTCAGTACGCCTGAGTAAGACTCGCGAGCGTATTGCACAGCTTCAGTTCAAAATTGAAACGGCGAGACGGCATGCATCAAATATTTAGTGCGTGATTAGCTACATAACATCAAATGAAAAATTCACTCCAAAAGTTAGGGCACTTGCTCGAGACTTAAGAAAAGCCAATCACACACTGAACAAGTGTACACTGTTGACCACCAAGCAGCACTGTACACAAAAATAAGATCTCTTCCCACAGCGAAACAGCGCCTTTAATGGCTAGTAAAGTGGATTCAGAAAAATTTCACCTTTTCTACTCATCCTTCCCGTCTGTTCAATAAAACGCCACGTGCCGTTAAAAATACGCCTAGTCGAGAAGAGATTCAAGTCCAGAGAAAGAGTGTCAACTCATTACTGCCGAAAAAGTGAAGGAACTTATCGCTAGAACTATGAACTTTTCAGCGCCAGGGCCAGATAAAATCAACAACATTTGGCGGAAGAAGTTCACTTCTACGCACCAGCATCTAGCTCGTATATTTACTACTTTCTTAAACGGAGACCAACCCATCGCGCAGTGGCTAGTGGAAGGACGCACGGTATTGATCCCTACACCCGGAGATTTGCCAAGTCCAAAGAACTACAGGCCCATAGCTTGTTTCAACACCAGCTACAAGCTATTCACTGGCATCCTCGAAGAGACAATATTAACATCTATCCAGCCGGTATGAAGTGCACATGTTATTAGTTGAATAACGTGGATGAAAGAGAGGGCTGGCAGGTTGCAGGGAGAACCTGTTGTTAGACCGGTGTTTTACCCAGAACTCGATCAGGTATCGACACAACCTGTCCATGGCTTGGATTGACTACTGTAAGGCATTCGATAACACGAACCATGATCTACTTATTAAGCTCCTTGAGTGCCTGGAGGTGCATCCAAAAAAAGTGAGATGCATAAAAGAGCTTATGCTCTTGTGCCTCAAAACACACGAAAGTTTCGCCGACCTGTCGTTGTGATTTCGTCGTGTCCTGTGACCACCCATCTCACGGTTGTAAGACGTGGCCATGAATGGGATTTACCGCGGTCGTACTTGGAGACGATGTCATTTTTTAGATGACAGCTGCTCCCAGTGGGACCCTGCGGTGGTTGTTAACCTTTAGTTTTTAATTATGTTTACCTAGGGTGACCAGAAAAAACATGTTTGGTTTTGTTAGGAGCGAAAGGCAAATAACGGTAGTTTATGCAATTGTAGAAGCCACATTTTTTTAACAATATTTAGAGGTGGCCCATCGTCTTTGAAGTTCTTATTTAACTAACATGGGCAGAACCAACCTTTTTTTTCATTTAACATGTTAACCATGCAGTTATCCACTTTTTATTTTGAACTTTTAATATGTTGTTCTTCAGGTCATCGGAATCCACATAGACGCATTTTTTCAATGAAAATGTCATACAAAATATTACTTACGGTTGCTTGAAAAGTGCGATTTTCACTGTTTTCTACTGTTTTCAAAGCCTAATAACGGCCCTAATAATTTATATCTTATACTGAAATTTTAGGAATATTTTCCTCCAAGGTTGAAGATCACATTTTTTGAAAAATCAGATCACGAAAAATATAAAGAAGTCTGCTACAATGAAAATAAATCTGAGTAAATTTTTTTAATTTGAGAGGTATACGCGTTAAGCTGTTTAATTTTTAAGGCGAAGCGCTGATCGGCAAAGCGTTCTATAGCTACATTTCCCTTTTTCAGAAAAGTTTGTAATAATAATTCAAGGGACGCTAACTAATCCTGTGATAAAGTGACATTGATGAAAAGAGCTGAGATTGCACTTTTACGATCAACTTTTCACTCACCGAAATTATAGGCATTTGCAATGACAAACTTCAAAGACGATGGGCTACCTCTAAATATTGTTTAAAATAAAATGAAAAGAAATCTGGCTTCTACAACCGCATGAACTACCCTTATTTGCCTTTCGCTACTAAGAAAACAAAAAGTGTTTTTTCCTGGTCACCCTAATATATATATATAGTTAAAAGTTTGATATAATTAAAAACTAAAGGTTAACAGCCATCGACCGCGGTAAATCCCACTCATGGCCACTTCCCACAACCGTGAGATGGGTGGTCACAGGACGCGACGAAATCACAACGACAGGCCGGCGAAACCCTCGTGTGTTTTGAGGACACGAAGCGACCCAAGGATGACAGCTTTCTGCAACGAATGTACCCAAAATATTCGTTTAAAGTAATTTTCCTTGTGATCGGTGCTCTCGGAGGTGCAAAACTATCACTGGTTAGTAACCTTAAAGCCATTCTCGCGTGCCAAAAATATGCCAAGGCACTTGCGAGATGGATACAGAAAGCTTTTATCCTTGGGTTTCTTCGTGTCCTCAAGACGGTCATGAGACGTGGCCGTAAGTGTGATTTACTGCGCTTCTACTGGGAGCAGATGTCATTTTTAGATTGCAGTTGCTCCCAGTGGACCCTGCGGTGGTTGCTTGACCCTATTTTTTTATTATATATATATATATATATATATAATCCCTAGGCCGTATATATTATAATGCCCAACAGAGTCCAGGGAAAGTATGTAACACTCTATTTCACAGATTGGCAAAGTGGGTAATAAATATTATCCATTTGACATATTGCCCAGGTATTGTAAGTAATGCCAGACCTAGTTCAGGTAATGAATGTATACTGTTCCAATAAAAATTTAGTTCAATTTAAATTTCTAATTTAATCTGAATTAGTTTCAAATTGGTACAGTCAGGAAAAGAATGTTCTTAAGCCAAAAAAGGTGTTTTCTTGGATATAGATGAAAATGTGGTTGAACCAAAGTTTTGACGATTCAGCAAAGTATATAGGTGTCCGGGTGCTCTTGTGGTAGGGGATGTTCCTTTATTGAAGCTTCCGATTATTTCACAAAGTTGCCACTTCCGGCAGTAGCGTAATAGTAGAGTAGAGAAAGTGGCGGTTTAATTTGAAATTTTTATTTCAAAGAGTCAATTTAATCCAGATGAATTCAATAATTTATATAATATGGATGCGTTTCTGAAATAATTAAAATAATAAACACATATTGATGCTAAAAATTATATAATTCAAAGTAAATTGCATGAAACTAATTTTTGAAAATATAAAAATAATGCAAGGAGTTGCGTTAACACGCATTTGTAACGTCGGGGTGGCACCATTTCGCAAGCGAGGACATTGTAACGGAGCATGATGAATAATTCGCCCTTTCCTATCACAATTTACAATCTCTATGAAAATATCGTTTTCCAGAAAATAAAATTTGCAAATGCGTGCATTTGAACGAAAAAAATTCACGCCGGGGACACATGATTCCCATTCTCTCCAGACAACAAGATTACTCCGCACTTTAAAAATTGATCTCTTGCCTTTAAATTTCGGCACAGGCGTGCGATCGCCGTTGGCCATACGCGAAAACGATCTCGGCTTCCACACGAAGTCAAAGACGCCATAGGCGAAATCGTTCTCTGCTTCCACACGAAGTCAAATTCACCATACGTGAAATCTAACTAATTGTATGCCGCTCGATGGCAACTTATCTTCCAAACGAAAATAAATTCCACACGAATAAAAAAATCGAATCGAACCGAAAAACCTATCGAAGTGCGCGACGCCAACGCCGATCTCGTTGGGACGGAAGTTCCTTTGTTCGTCGCGAATGAAATGACCTATAGAAAGGGTGTTTGATGCTCATTAGAGATTGTCTAGGGAGAGTTGAGACACTCTCCCCCCTCCAATGCTCGCCGCTGTACCGTAACTTGATATTTCACTGCGGCGCGAAAAGTTTTAAAAATAACGTGTAGCGCAATACGTGACAGCACGCGAGCGAGCATCGAGAAATTTTCGTATTCAAGAAAAAGGATTAAAAATGGAAACTGCGTAATGCAGGCTCATCATTTATTATAAATTATTTTTCTTAGTTCATTTATATTGAACCTATGATGTGTGAAGTGTGATATGCGAGGTTTTTGATCAAAGAAGAAGTAAAAAAGGGGTTGTGTATAACCTACTTTCCGAAGAAAAATATTAACAATATTTTTTTGAGATATAAGTGTTTTGCAAAAATGGTACATTTCTGTATTTTATACTGTAATAATTCCTCTAAAAACGGGTTTTTCCTTAAACAAATTCCACGAGATCTCGAACTTCGAGAATTGTGGATTCAGAATATCAATGGATCAGATTGGAAAGCAACTGAAAGCAACTGACAAAGTGATTTCTAATTACATTTCGTTTATTTGAAATGTTTAATTCAATTAGATTCTCTTTATTTGATATTAAATCTGTTGTGGAATGAACACTCTATTTGAAAATCGCGCCACTTTTAGAATAGAAGGTTCCGGTACAGCGTCATCCATCAGAATTTGAGTATCCCACGTCTCAGCTCTTCCTTGAGGATCTCTAATGCTCATTAACGAGCTCGCTAGAAAATTTTTTACTCAATTGAATTCCTCATTTAATCGCTTTTCTTAGTGTTTTTCCTCAATAAATCAGGATTTTTTTATGCCACATGGCTTCTTCCCTTAACTCGGTGTTTTCATTTATCCGTCCAATGTTATGAATAAGGGCATTTTTAAAAGTAAGTGATTTTCAAAGAATTTGAGAAAACGTATCCAGCTAATGAACATAGAAAATAACTAAATCGCTGAGCCACCTAGGGCAAGGCGATTCAAGACAAAACATGCTGCCTCCTGTGTGGTTTTGATTCTCCTCACAATCAGGTTCGGTTGGCGTCTCGCACCCGTGGTTTTCGGCGGGCTTCGACGCGTTTCAACGCGAAATTCAGTCTCTACATTCCCGGGTCGTGTTGCGCGCCCATCGGGTCTTTACAGCGAAACTCAGCGAACAAAGGAGAACAAAGGCGAGCACCTCTCTAACAATGGAGTACTCTTCCTCTTCTAAATTTTTATAAAAATGTTTGACTGCTAAATTTTACTTATTGTACGCGACAGCGATTTTAATTCGATAATTCTAATTCTGTGATTTGACTTGATCATTCCACGCGGTGGTGATTCGTTTTTCGCGAGGATTGTTTATTTCACGCGGTAGTGATTCGTTTTTCGCGTAGCTTCATTGTTCCAAGTGAAGGATTGGAATTCATAATGACTTTTATTTAATAATTTTAATTCGATGATTTCAAATTAATCATTTATGCGGTAATATTTCGTTTTCCACGAGGCTTTATTTGTCCGAAATAGAATTAGAATTCAAGCTGATTTTAATTTAATAATTTCAATTCGACGATGTTAAATTATTTACTTCACGCGGTAGTGATTCGTGTTCCACGAAGCTTCTTTGTTCCAAGAGAGAACTGAAATTAAAAATAATTTTAATTTAATAATTTAGTTTGATGATTTCGAATTCATCATTTTTTGCGGTAATGATTCGTTCTCCGCGAGATTTTTTTTTTTTTCCGAAATAGAACTAGAATTCAAATTGATTTTAATTCAATGATTTCAAATTAATCATTTTACGCGACAATGATTCGTTTTTCTGGGAGGTTTTCTTTTTCCGGAATGGAATTGGAATGTATAATAATTTAATTCGATAATTCCAATTGGATGGTTTCGAATTCGGAACTTTCTTCGGTTTTTTCATTTGTAATGGTCACCTTTTTAAGAAGAGACTACAAGAATCTCACCTAAGGTCACACTACATGAACAAAAAAGGTAAAAACAACATATTTTATTTCTTTGCGACCACTCGAGGCAACATAGTTTCCAGTGAATAGATTGAGTTTTAGCAATTCAAAATGGCGTTATCGGCACAGTAACTTTAGAAAGAACTATCGCAACTCCAAACGCATATCTCGATAGTTCCACATGCAATCCGGTAAACGCAAAATTACGTTTGAGAAGCACTGCCAGTCTCTTTAAAGACAACGTTAAATGCAATGACGAATTGATTGCGTTAAAATCAAATCATTCGCGATTAGACGCATTTCCTGAAATAGAAGCGAACTATTATGACGTTGTAACTATGGTTACTCGTTTGCAAGCCGCGACACCCCTTGCAAGTTCAACTTTTAGCAACAGTAGCTTTACTTTTACCGAACGACAGGAGAGACCTAAGTTTCCTGAAATAAAGGCCCTAACTTTTGACGGACATCACGATAAATGGATCACGTGTCAAGCATACACAATTAGTTAACGCACTTACCGGATCGGCTATAAACAAAATCATTTCATTTCCTTCAAGCGAAAAAATTATTCAAAGGCTTGGCAATCGCTATACGAAGCATACGACCAAAAACGTATGATCGTAGTCGAGCATCTTGATGCTATTTTAGATCTGCCTATACTTTCTAAAGCAGATCCAGACGATCTGTCCTCACTTGTAGACAAAGCACGCCAGCATCTCAGCATGTTAAAAGAGGTTCAAATCGAGATCTATGATCAAATTGTAATCAGAATACTATAAAGATGTTTACCACCGGGTATTTAATCTAGGTGGCAAGATTGATTAGATGGAAATTAATTCCCAAACTTGAACGACTTTTATAAATTCATCTAATCTACGGTATTTAAACTTCGCTCGTTAGAAAGGGCTGCTTCGGGTGGCCGCAGCAATGCTAGGAAACGGGTTGACGAGGAACTTAATCAATTTCCCGGTAAAATCAAAAGGACAGAAGCACGTTCTCTCGTATCTTCTTCTTCCGACTCCTCGAAATCTGACTGTATTACATGTAAAGAAACGCATCGTCTTTATAAATGTCATAAGTTTAAGGATCTCAAGTTTGAGGAGCGTTGGAATGTCGTGAAGGCACACAAACTGTGTCGTAATTGTTTTTACAAACACGCTCTCCCCTGCCAATGTAAAAAACGTTTTAAGAAGTATGATCGAGATCACCATACATTGCTACACGCAGAGAAATCACTTTAAGTCATCTGAACTTGAACCGTCCCAAAGAGGGGCAGGATTAAAAGCTTCCACTTCTGCAATCCAGAAGGCATGACTAGATCATCAGACCTATGTTTCTAAAGTGCTCCTTTGGATTCTCAGTTAATGACCACGGCAGTAGTAAAAGTCCAAAACTACAGATAAAACTGTTTCATTGCACGGGCATTATTAGACTCTTGTTCTACATTCAATTTGATCGCTGCAAAATTATGAAATTCTTTAAACTTGTCTAAGCAAACTTGTTCAATTAATATTGGGGCGGTTGACGGGTTATGCACTGTATCTAACGATTACATGAAAGTGACATTCTGTTCAAACTACAGTAATTTCAAACGAGAATAGAATTTTTTAATAGAACCAAAAATAGCTGAATTTGTGCCCAATGAACCATGTCCTCGGAAGTTATTTGACATTCCTAAACATTTGCAGCTTGCAGATTCTCAATTTCACATGCCTAAGTCTGCAAGGGTTTTTTGCAATGTCGCAAAATTAGATAGACTTCTTCAGCGGTTTTGTGCAATAGAATATTTTGATCACGAACCTTTAAACTCTCGTGATGACATGTCTTGCGTACAACATTACGTGGATGACACTCATCGTGATGCGACGGGTAGGTACATCACGCGGTCATTAAAACCTCTACCAAAACAACTAAGGTTAGAGTGGTCTTCGACGCATCAGCTAAAACTTCGACGGGAATTTCACTTAATGGGGTTCTTTTGGTGGATCCCACGATCCAGAATACAATTTTTGAACAAATTCTGCAATGCCGACCACATATTTATGTCGTTACTGCGGACATCGAGAAGATGTACAGGCAGGTTCTGGTTCATCCAGATGATAGGAAGTTTCAGAAAGTTTTGTGGTATTACCAAAAGAAGCTTATGGCGTTTCAATTAAACACAGTGACGTTTGGGGTGGCCTGTGCACCGTTTCTCGCAATTCGCACATCACACCAACTCACTCGCGATGAAGAAAAAGGTTTCCCACGTGCCAGTAAAATTCTATTGCGCGATTTTTACGTCGATGATTTGGTTTCTGGTGCGAATTCAATCGAAGAAATTTTGACTATTCAAAATGAAATGATTGAACTGCTGGCTCGTGGTGGTTTTGTCATTGACAATGGGCGTCCAATCATACTTCAGTTCTAAACAATATAGATGAGAAAATTTTTAATGTAGATTGTGTTATCAAAGAAAACCCCATTCAAAAAACTCTCGAAATCATTTGGGATTCTCAACGTGATGGTCTCACTTACACGGTATGAGTAACTGAAGCTCAAAAGACTTCCACTAAAAGGAAGCTCTTATCTGAAATAGCAAAAATTTTCGATCCTCTTGGCCTTTTAGGACCCGTAAGTCTATATGCTAAAGTTTGAATACAAAATTGTTGGAAATCTAAAATCACTTGGGACGAATCGCTTCCTCAAGACATCCATACCAAGTGGAAATCATTGACCGATCAGTTCCCATGTTTACAGAATTTTTCAATGCCTGGAAATTGATTGTGTGAAAGTCCAGTAGAGATAGAAATCTATGGATTTTGTGATGCATGTCTTTATGGTTATGGGGCATGTCACTTCGCCAAATCCTGCAAAGCAAAGGGTGTTGTCACAGTTAACTTGATTTGTAGCAAATCTAGGGTGGATCCGTTAAGTGGTGTCACGATTCCACGTTTAGAACTTTGTGCAGCTGCGGTTCTCAAAAAAGTTTACGTCGAATCGAAGGCTCAATTCGAGTTTCCAATAAAAAGAGTTATCTTCTGGTCAGATTCCAACATCGTACTTTGTTAGTTGAAAAAAGCTCCTTATCTACTGAGGACGTTCACAGCAAGTGGGGTCGCAGATATCCAGACGCTATGGGATCAAGTTCAGTGGAGACATGTCCGGTCTGAGGATAATGCTGCTGATTCTCTCTCTAGGGGACAGGAACCATAAGATTTTATCAAGAATTCACTTTGGACTACAGATCCCAGTTGGTTAGCTTCTCCTGAAAAAGAGTGGGCTAGGTTCGTTGAATTACCCGCGATAGAAGTGTCTGGTATAAAGAAGGGTATCTGCTTGCTCCTTTCAGGCACTTATGATTATATCTATTCTCGCGTTTCGTCATTCGCAATGATACAAAACGAAAGATTCTCAGAGGAAATCAAACTTCTCACCGCTGTTCGAGAATCAGCTCCGGGAGAAGGCACAGTCACGAATAGGAAAGCTACTGAATTCGGTGAGTTTAACCGTTTTTTCGACGATAATAATCTCATTCGTATAGGCGGTAGGTTGAAGAAAGCTGATCTAGTTTACAATCAAAAATATCCTTTGTTGTTACCCAGAAAACATCCAATTACTGATATCATCATTCAAGAATGACATGAAACTAATATGCACGCTGGCATTCAATCAACATTATACACGCTTCGAGAAAAATTCTGGATTCTAAACGGGAAAAATCAGGTTAGGAAAATTATCCATCAATGTGTCGAATGTATTTGACAATGACCTAAAATGATGCAAGCTCAAATGGCAGCTTTTTACGAAGCCGGAGTAACAAAAGCTCCGGTGTTCAGTCGTACACGGGTAGATTTTTTCGGTCCTATTCTCAGTAAAGAAAAGAAAAATCACAATAGAAGTTTTCTCAAAAGTTATGGGTGTGTTTTTATTAGCATGGTGTCCAAGGCGGTACATATCGAACTTGTGACGGATTTTTCAACGGAGGGCTTTTTAGCAGCATTGCGTAGGTTTATTGGCCGAAGGGGGGTACCAGAACACCTCTATTCAAACAATGGTACTAATTTTGTGGGTGCCAATAAAGAACTTCGTGAGATTTACAATATATTCGACACCGAAGAATTCCAACGAGAGATAAGATTTTTTGCATTGTCTGAACAAATCGAGTGGCATTTTAACCCCCCTCTATCTCCACATTTTGGTGGTCTTTGGGAAGCTGTCGTAAAAAGCTTCAAAGGCCATTTAAAACGCGTATTGAAAGTTCAGAGAATCACTTATGAGCAAATGAACACTCTATCAATAGAAATTGAAGCCATTTCAAATTCTCGACCTTTATGTGCTCTTTCGGCGGATCCCAACGATTCTTTAGCCTTGAATGCCGCTGAATTATTAATAGGTCGACCCTTCACTTGTGTACAGGAGAAAAATCTCGTTTCAGTTTCAGACAAAAGACTGTCAACCTACAACGTCATTACTAAGGTTCGACAAGAATTCTGGAAAAAATGGTACAAAGATTATCTGAACGAATTACAAATTCGCCAGAAGTGGAACAACTCCACTTAAGATCTGAAGGTTGAGTCAGTGGTCATTTTGATGGAGGAGAAACTAGGATGTACCAGGTGGCTGCTGGGCGTGATCATCGAGGAGTTTATTACCGATCGCGTGATCGTATTATGTAATTTAGATTTAGCTCGTTGAATTTAGTTCAAACTCATTCGGATTCATTTACTTTTAAGACTTTTAATTGTAATTCGTTAAACTCATTAGTTTAAGAAAAAAATTATTTAAATATAATGACGTTTAGGTAATTTTTCTTTTCAATCGTTCTTTTATAGGCATAATAATTCTAATCAACGGAGCAGTCCCTCCAAAGGAAACTGAATTCATCATTTCGACTTTCAACTAAACCAAAGAGTTTCACAAATTTATATAGTATTCTTTGATATGTATATTATTTATCGTTCAAATTTTGACCGTAGTTTTGAGCTTAATTGTCTATTTACGTTTTCCCGTTCATTATCTTAATATTTAAGTCTGCTTCATTTATTTGTTTCTAACTCAACTCATCTCGCAGCTTTGACCGGGAGTATGTTGCGTCGCAACATAGAAATCGAACGGTTGCGAATCAGGCCTGAAGTATTCGAATCCAACGGAAAGTGGAAGGAAAGAGAGAGAGAGAGACGGAGAATGTGTGTACAGGCGCGCGATCGACGTTGGCGTCCCGTTCAAGCAGCTCAGTTCGTATCGACTCGTCGATCTGATTTCACGGTCCGTGCGGAGCTCCTTTGGGTCTGATCTCGGCTTCCACACGAAATCAAATTTGCCATACGCGAAAACGATCTCGACTTCCACACGAAGTCAAATTCGCCATACGCGAAATCGATCTCGGCTTTCACACGAAGTCAAATTCGCCATACTTGAAATCTAAGTATTCGTAAGCCGCTCGATGGCAACTTATTTCCCAAACAAAAATAGATTCCACACGAATCAAAAAATCTAATGGAATCGAACTGAAAAATCTATCGAAGTGCGCGACGCCAACGCCGATATCGTTAGGACGGAATGGAAGTTACTTTGTTCGTCGTGAACGGAATGATCAATCGAAAGGGTGTTTGATGCTCAGTAACGACCTCGCTAGAAAATTTGTTACTTAATTGAATTCCTCATATAATCGCTTTTTCTTGTGTTTTTCCTCAATAAATCAGGGTTTTTTTATGCCACATGGCTTTTTCCCTCAACTCGGAGTTTTTATTTATCCGAGCAATCTTATGAATTAGTGCATTTTTAAAAATAAGTGATTTTGGAAGAATTTCAGGAAACATATCCAGCTAAAAAACATAAAAAATAACTAAATCGCTAAGCCACCTAGAGCAAGGCGATTCAAAACAAAACAATAGGTGCGATGCGTGTTCAGCTGCCCGCTTGAATATAGACGGCGCGTCCGGCGAAAAAAGTCAGTTCCCCTTCAGTCGCTACCACATCTGATAGTACGCATCAATATAGTGTGTCAACAGCCACTTGGAGCGCCGTAAGCAACTCTCATCATACTCGTCGAGGCGCACTGATGGTAACTTAGCTCGGACAAGAACTATTCAAATTGAAAATAAATGACCAATTGAAACATCTTTACATTTATAATGAACGTAAAATATCTACGCTTTGCAAAACATGTTTATTTTGATAAATACCAAGAATAAAAGTCCATGAATAATTGATATGACCGTTTCATAGATTTCTAATAATTCTACATTTATTTCTTATAATTTACATTATTTTATCAGTTATATATTTCTTTATCCTACAATATTATATTTTTATTTAAACTGATAAAAGTTTCAGTGCAATATCTATATATAGTTCTTTAATATTCTTTAGTCTTTTTTTTATTCTTGTAGTAGTAGGAAAATTGTTCTTTCCGTTTTTAGATATTAATACGGCAGTTCTAGGCCAGATTAGGTTTCACGTTTGTAAAAAAAATTAGTTGAATAGAATTTCACTACTACTATAATTAATACAGCTTACTCGAAATATTTACGTCCTTGGAATGAATTGCAATTTTATCGCAATTCACAAGCAATTAATTATCAGGTTTTCAATAATTTATTAATATTTGATTTAATAGATTTTCAATTTGGAGATTTAATTTTACTCATCAGAATCCGCAAACTGCACGGTTTTCCAAGACTTGGGTTTATTCAATTTAGTTCCTTTATTATTAAGAATTGATTTTGCTTGTTTTTCCTTTTTTATTTATGTATTTCCCGAGTAATCCGACTATACTGAATAATCCTTATCCATCCTGACCAAAAACTTCAAGAAGCATTTGGCCAACCTGTTCATATCCTTCTAGTCGTACCTCAAAACCTATTGAATATTTTTGGAATTCTGTTGGAATCATTACCGCTGATTATTTTTGAGGCCCTCTGCAACTTATCTACCTTGGAGTGGAATTCAAAAGTTCACATTTCGGGAAGGTTTATTGTCGATCCCCGGCAATGCGAGTGGGACCTCTTTAGCTCAAGTGCGTATCATCAATGTCAACGTTCTCGGTACTAGGGACATTAAACTGGATAGTTCTATAAAGTCCTAGTAGCCGGCTTGGTTGCCCAGATAATTCAAGAAGGATGTCTTGGACAATAATTCAACATCTTATGGACCAAATTGATTGATTATGCGCATCCAATTTCTGAAGAGAATATCTTGCTCGGAGACAGCATCCCTAAATCTACGTCTAGTCACATCCCTGGGAGTCCTTTTCTGCTGTTTCAACATTCTCTAGTAACAGCAATCAGAACGCCTCATTTCAACCAATTAAGATCAAGCCGGTTGCCAAAGAAGAAACCAATGCTGGGAAAAAACCGTCATCTTTCGTCGAGCAGCTTGCGGAGCAGCATCACTGTTTTCGGTTATGATAGATTTTTTAGTGTTATCAAGTGTATTTTTATTGAGATAATTTCCGAGTGTTGCTAAGGACTATTGAGATAATTACCGAGAATTGTCACGGAATATTTCTTGAGGTAAGAGATCATTTTCTAATTTGGTCACACAAAATAACGAGACTTCCTTGACTGAATAATAATTTTTTCTGTATATTGTGTTATATTCTAGTCTATAAATTTGTTTGCTGTTGTGTTCCCCCTATTGTTTTGATCATTTCCCTGATTGATATTCTTCAATTCTTGAATTGTGTTTATCCCAATTTTTTGTGTCGTTCCCCTGATTACTGGTGACCCTCCTTGCACGCTTTTGCTTATTAACCCTTTTTTGTTTGAATTAATATTTAGTCTTGGAAAACTGGACAAAAGATCAAAAATTATTTTTTTAATTTTGTACATTTTCAAGTGTAATTTGTCTGACATTAGTGACTGTTAGCTTTTGTTTAATCTCCTGTTTCGTGATACTATGATCGTCTTATGTTGAATTTCTACTTATGCATCACTTCACTTTTTGTAATAAAACTAAGAAAAGGAAATTCGTCTTTTATTTAGGAAAGGATTTAGTTTTTAAAAAAAACTAGTATTCAAAAATTAGATTAAATTTTGTTTTTGTCGAAATTAATTATTTTACTAAAGAACTACCCCCTCTACATTCATCCAGAAGTGGGGCTGAGTCAGCTGAATTAAGTAAATGATTGAGACTTCGTGGACTTCCGACAGTTGGAAATGCCATGGCCCAGCGGTATAGAATAATTAAAAATCTAGATACCCCAATTTATTTGAATAGAGCAAAAAGATTCGTTGATCGATTCATTCCTAACCCTGGCGATTTAGACCCCGCTCTTGTTCCAAGCAGTAGCAATTTAATTAATGATCAAAACCAAAATAATGAACCTCGTAATTTATGAAAGAATGACGTGCAGATACCAATTATTGGTTCCCCAATTTCTTCAAATGACTTGATCACAGTTGATGAAGATATATCAAATCATGTATCATTTTTAAATTTAAATCCCGTCAATAATAGTAATCCTGTGAACAACGATTGAATTTACCAAAATTTAATGAAAAACAATTTAATCAACACAAATTTAACAAACAACAATTTAATTTACCCAAATTTAATGAACAAACATTTAATGAACACAATTTTCCGAGAATTTAGTAGAAATGAAACTAATTTTTATCCATCTAATTTACAAAATGAAGTTCATTGTAGGAATCCATATAGAGGGGGTCGTTATTCTGAAACTTTTAGTAAATTCTCCAATTCCGTAACTCCCCTGAATAATCCCTTTAACTCTTGCTTGCCACACCTCCGCGCAGTAACACGCTTTTTTACGCTTGCCACACTGGGGTGTCTGCCACCCCAGCCATAAAAACTGTAATAAAAAATTAACTATTTGATATTTCAGCTGAGTCTTCTACTGATGTGTCACTATAAGAAAAAAAATATTAGTTTACAGTATCTTCCAAAAAAGGTATTCATTCTGAGGAATGAAGGACGAAATTTTACGAAAAAATTAGTTATACGTTTTTGCCAAAAAATTATATTTCATTCACGAAAAAAAAATAAAATCTTACATTATTTTTACTCAAAATGATAACAAAAAACATTATCCCGAAGAAAAAATTAATCAACTTGAAGTATTATTTTAAATATCAACATCAACAGAGTCATTGCACATAGGTACGCTGTGCACTTGACATACTGCGCGATGAGAGGATGTACATATTGTACAGCCTGATTTGCTTGTCCTGTCTTCTTTTTTTTGTGCAAATTTCATATCGACATTGAGTTTTGAATACAACTCTCTGTACATTTTCAGATTGACAATTAAGTTTCAAAATCCCAGCAAAAACCCGAAAAATCAATTTCGATCATACTTGCAACGCTGGGGTGTTTGACACCCCACACAACTTTGAACAGTTACCACAGACACGTAAACTAGTGCAGCGCTATGCCAATGCCCTGAATAGGTACTGGCAGTCTCGACTTACTGTCAAATATTGGTGTTAATCAATTTCCTTCACGTTTAGGTATTTAAAATTAAGAAAAAAAAGCCTGGCGTGTAATCCACCCAACAGTGGCAAGTAAGGGTTAAATCTGGTAAAGTTCATATTTTCGGAAATAAATGACATAATAATGAATGGCAGAAGAAATATTTCTTCATGAAGACATTTTGTAATTGTTCAAACAATTTATATTTGTTTTTGGGTTTTTCCATGCTAAATCAGGAAAAGTTAGGACATTCTTGTACTAATTACATACTTAAGGAACGTGAGGAATAATATTTTTTGTTTAAAATATTATTAAATTGTTTATTAAACCATTATTAATCATTCACTTCTGACTTTTTATGGGAAAAGTTAAGAAAAATCTATTCTTTAAATTTTCTTGTACTATGACGGTCATTAGTAACATATTGTTTCTTTCAGAAGTTAGATGTTAATCTAAAAAATCCTAATCTTAAAAAAAAAAACATTATTTTTAGCTTAAACAATTTGTTTCAATATATTATAAATAATTCTATTTTCCTTGTGAGATTAACGAAACAATTAATTTGTTTATTCATAATATAATGAAAAACATTGCTTGAGCAAATAATAATTTTTGGGCAATTGAGGTGTAACTTCTTTATAATAATAAGTAAAGAGATTAAAGAATTAGTTAATGTAGGCCCCGCGCGCATAAGTCTTGATAGAATCTTAATGAAATTGAAAGAAACACATTTTTTAAAATTATTTTCATTAAAAAAGGTTAATTAGTCATTCCAAATCTCCCCCTCTCATACTTTCCCTCCATTACTCCATTACTCCATTACTCCACTACTACCTCTATATTCCCTTCCCTTCACTTCCCCACCTTGGAAAAAAGAACGATGGACGGACACCCAACCAAATTTCCGATGAAAAGTTATAAGTGAATGATTATTAATTGTTTAAACATGCAATAATGTCTTGAACAACAAATAATACTTCTATAATTCATTAAGTGTGTAATTAATTCAAAAAATACTAAGTTTTAATGATTTGGTGGAAACAAATTTAAACAAGTGTAAATTGTTTAAACAATTGCAAAAAGTCTTCAACAAAAAATATTACTCCTACAATTTAATAAATGTGTCATTAAATTTCATTATTAAATTTCATTAAATTTCAGAAAATACGAACTTTTCATGATGTGAAATGAAAACAAAAATGGAAATAAATATAAATAGTCTAAACAATTGAAAAATGCATTAAAGGAAAAATATTATTCTCAACATTCATTTACTGTATCATTAATCCCGAAGAATACTAAAAATATTAACTAATAATCCCATGTTAATTTCAAAAGCCTGAGGCACATCTTAATATTGAATGATTTGAAATAATACATGGAACTTCTCTTTCCGGGAACCTCACACAATTGTGCAAAGCATTTTTGGACCACCCTAATATGGAATCAAGTCTATTTTTTGACAGTTCAATTTTTTGCAATATAACAAACAAGCATGCGGTTCTACAGCACGTGATAAAATAGCCACAAATTCTATAAAATAGTACATTTTCTCGAGAATTCCATAACATTTTAATATGTGCTGTAGACATGGAGCAGTCTATATTAAAGATATTATTTTGAACTTTGAAGTTATGTTGGTGTAGGTGACGTAGTCGCTATTTATAAGCTTCGACTAACCGAATTAGTAATTTCCGGCTGAACTGCCGAAAATGCCAAATAAAATTATTTTAACCAATTTTTCGGCCAAATCATTAGAAAATTTTGTATCGCTATTTTTAACTTTTTTGGGAATATCTTCCAAAGTATTAGAGAAAAATTCCTTTACTAAAAGTAGTAAGACCTTTAAAAATACGTTCTCTTTGTATTGCACATTTTCCTCTAGATCCAATAATATTCTAAAAAAATGGTAAAGGTTAAATGTAACTTATATATTTTTTACATTGGTTATACATTATTAAGGTAATCAATCATCCCAGTCATGACCTTAGTCCCAGTAATTGCGACGCCAATTTTTTTGCTTCTTATCTAACTTGAATTAACTGAAATTTAATTTGATACCATAAATCGCAAAAAATAAATAGGTTTTATTAGTAAATGTCACTTCTAACATATTTTTTTAACAATATATTGAAATTACAACCAAGTTTCACGATTATTAGGACATTTAATTTATATCGCTTATTTTTTTTAATTAAAACATCAAAATCTATTTCATATCTGAAAAGTATATGATAAAAAATGTTCTTATCTTTAAGAATATCTTAATAATACACCCTAAAAAGCTTAGATTTTAGAACTTGAAAAGCATTCCGAGTGCTGTTGGTAAAGATTGCGGATAATCTTATTATTTACCCAGCTGTACACACAGTGTGCCAAAAAAACACTTTTTGTGGACAAAAATCGCTCGATAGTTCAATTTTCAAAGGATATTCATCTATTTTTTTCTAACTAAGCCTAAGGATTTCAATTGTAGCGTACAACTGCTATTTTTTTATTTGAATCAGACCAATATTTTTTATTTAATGACAAATGAAATGTTGTATTCTTTTAATAACTTTTCAAGTATGTTAATGCCCAAAAAACCCTCAAATTCAGTAAAACAGGGCTTGAATGAGTACAAGAACTATACTGAAATACTCAGTACTGTGTTGGAATACAAAAAATGTTTCATAATATTATAAACAAATTAATGAAAAAGTGTCAATTTTTCTTGTTTTTCAGTGATTAGTTGTTGAAATTCATATTGTTTGTATAAAACATAAGTGAAATGTATGCCCTATGAGGATAAGTTAAAAATAGCTGCTCTTTTGCATTTTTTTAAACAATTATTTTATCAGTTGGCAATGTCTGAATGAATAAGTTATTTTTTTTGCAGAATAAACCTAAAATTTCTTTTCAATGACTCACTATTGTCATATTTTATAATTTGGAAACTTTTTTTTTAAGAAATCAACTAAAAATTTCTGACGAAATAATACCTATTTTTACCTCTTTTTCATGAATAGGATCATTTTTTCACGGACTCAACTAAGAATGTCTTGCAATTGAAAATATGACAGCAACGAGTCAATGGCAAGACATTCTTAGTTGATTCCGTGAAAAAATTTGATCCTATTCATAAGAAAGCTGTAAAAATAGGTATAGAAATCTTTGTTCAAACTTTGAGTTTCTTCAATGCCATATGTTATATGTCTACAAGGTAAATGAGAATATTCTTAGGCAGACATTTTTATGACACAAGAATATATTTTTCAATAGTAGTATATTGTGCAACAAGTGTGGAAAGTAGGCAGTTTCACATGAGTGTAAACTTCATATAAGTTAAGACTACCTACTTTCAGCACCTGTTTCAGTTTCAGTAAGTTTGTGAATTACCAAAAGTTTAACCTATCCCAAGTTCTTTGGAAGATTATAAAAAATTTACCATATTTCCGAAAATGTATGGAAAATTGTTTAATTACCGGAAATTTCTGAAAAATTTTGGTAATTTATGGTAATTAATCAGTCATTCATTATAACTTATAACTTCGAGTTTGTCCAATCGCTATTCACTATTTACAATTAGTCTGTTAAGCGCCAAATCATTGTGAAGTGAAGTTATAATTTCGGCAGTCCTGGAAAGTAATTATAAATGGAAATGCGAAAGTGCAACAGTTAGAAAAAGTAATCTTACTCTAAGTACGCAGGGGCGGCAGCTAGATAAAGTCATTATATAACTTATATAACTACTTTTGACCAAGGTTTCGGAACTGGTCACTTCCCGCACGGTATACATGCCTCGAAAAGTGAAAATTCCGGGCATGAGTTACAAAAAATATGTAGTTGATCGAACGTTATCTCTGTTTAGGCTTCAATTGGTAATAATTTTGCCCCTCCCCACTTTCTAGTATATCTAATCTATTCTTTTAATCGTTATAGTTTTGTTATCAAAAAAATCATTTTATAAATAATTTTTATCAACATTTCAAAGCGTTAGTGTAGACAAGCCATCAAAACATATTTTTTGATGAATATTTTATTGAAAAATCTGTTGAGTTTAAAGAAAAATGTACAATACAAAATAGACTTATTGTACTAATCTTGAAGACAGATTTCTTTAAAACAAATATTTAGAAATCTAGAAAACAAGCCGTTTCTTAAAAATATTTAGGGGAAATAAAAAATGTTCTATTGTTTTGGCCGAAAAATCCTTTTACGATTTTTCTTTAAGACCCAAAATGAAACTTTCGGAGCAGTTGCAAGTAAAAATATTGATTGTGGCGTTTTCGAGAGGTCATTCGTGTTACTAATCTTTAGGTGCTCAATTTTCTCTAACTGAATTAGTAGAATTTTATTATTATTTCCAAAAATTCACTCATTTAGATTTGAAGAGTTATTGGCCATTTTAATGTTAAAGCGTTTAAATTTCAACTACATTTTTAAAATTCTCTTTTCGGAATTTTTTCATAATTCTAAAGACAATAATTCCAACATTGCAAGCAAGAATTGTATGCACCGAAATCAGAAAATGAAAAAAATTCAAAATTATATTTCGGAACTACCTCCTTTCCGGCTCATTAGAGAGAATTACGTAACAAGGAAAAAAGAGGGAGAAAAAGGAAAGAGTCAACCAAAAGCAACCTCTCACTCTTTCCTTGTCCTTTCTCCGTCTTTTTACATTCTCATCAGAGAAGGTATTAGATATGTGTAAAATTTGACCCCCCCCCCCTCATTTTTGTCAAATGTTCACGTTTTGAGAACCTCTGAACCCAAAAAACAGGTTTTTACGAATGTGTCTGCATGTATGGCTGTATATCTGCCTGTGAGCAGGTTAACTTTTGAAAGAATTATTCTAATAGATTGGTCTTTTGGACACACTTTCAGTGTCAAAAAATGAAGGTGAAGTTCGTTAACCAGCTATTTTGGATGAAAATTCAAAAAGTTAGCGCTTTTTCAAAATTTTCGAGACCATTTTTTTTTAAGATTTAAAAATTCCATGCACAGCTATTTGTAGTACTCAGAAAGTCGAACAATTTATCATCACAGTTTTTTTCGTTGAGAAGAAAATTATCAGAGTTATAGCATTATCAAAATTCAAAAAAAAACAAACGAAAATGAACATTTGAAGCCACTCAACGCACGATATAAAAAAAAGTCACGAGAAGAAAAACGTTGTTTTTTGAAAGCCTTGCAAGATTATTCGAACAACTTTTTGAATTTTCTTGAAAAATCGAAAATTCGAATTTTGATCCCACAAAAAATAATGAAAAATCAAAAATTTAATTTTTCGGTCCAACTATACAAGATACGAAAAAAGCTGAATTGACGAAAATTGTGTATTTAAAAAAGATCTGCAAATTTGTTACGAATCACTTTTTGATAGGACGCGTAGTTTTTGTTCTAATCGTGCAAAATAACATTAAGAATGAAAAAATTAGATTTGAAAAAACGACGCAAGGTACGAAAAAAAAAACCTGCCCGCCTGGGGCGCGCGACACTTGGTTCTCGCGCTTCGCGCTCGATGATATATATTTATCTCGCGCTTCGCGCTCGGTCTCCGTATTTCCCCCAAATTTGCGCCCAGACCTTTTAAAATTAAAGGTCAAATCATCGACAACTGTAAGAAGCGTTATGTATGGCCTTCTATGAATCGGAACATTAATGCTTGGTGTAAGGAATGTGTTGCGTCCAGCAATTGAAAATAACTCGGCACAACGAAATTCGCGGCACCGGAACATCGGTTTCGCCACGTTCACATGGACATAATAGGTCTCCTTTCCGATAGTTATGGCTTTAAATACTGCCTAACTATTGTGGACAGATTTTCGCGATGGCCTGAGGCTGCGAATCAACCGTCTCACTCGGCTTAAGATCTAACGGCCTGGATATCAGCGCCTCCGCTGCCAAATTCATTTTTCGTGCCACCCTTCGTATACCTGGTGAATTCGTCCTACCCGAGAATTTTCGCCGGATCCGCATAATTTCTTGGAAGAATTCCGCGAGTACATACGCAAAGTGAAACCTATCCCGGTGGCTCAGAAGTACAAGCGTAATCCTTTTGTATTTAAAGAACTCCATTCTTGTTCTCATGTATTTTTGCGCGCTCATGGAACTTTTATGGCTATCTTGTGTAATTTAAAAGCCACTTCTAAGCTGTCATGACATGTATATATATATATGATATCATTATTATTACTATTTGTTCAAAAAGGATACTATAAATATTATGTGGACTATTGTCTCTCGCGAAGACTCAGATGAGATTGATAAATATTAAGAAATCACCAACAACACTGATAACGGCTACATCTCCGTATTAATTGTTTTAAAATTCGAGATACCTATTTTGAAGAATAGCGATTTTAGTTCCATGGGATAATGTTGACCATTTTGAACAAATTGGAGAAGGTGGTCGAATACCAAACAACGAAACTCGAATTTTTAAAGGTATAAATTTGGACCAGCCTAGTGCTCAAACTTTAAAAACTTTTTATTTGCAGCAAGCAAACAGAAATTAATCACGAAATGAAAAGACTACAGAGCAGCTGGGAAACATTGAAGCCATAACGTAACAAGCCTTAGAAAGTGGATATAAGTCGAAAATTGATTAGTATGAAAATTAATATGTCGTTTGACCAGAGTTATCACATTCTTGTTGTAAAACATATGTAAAATTTCTTCCTTAGAGGGCTGTTTAGCCCTAGGGACTTAATAAATAAATTCTTAATTCTAATCGAACTTACCAATAAAATCCAGATGAACCGTAAATGTACGAATTAGAATGCAGCTGGCACAATATAAGAGCTGAATTTTGAACCAAAGAAATTATATTTTTTTAAATTAATTGCAGAACAAAAATAAATATTATCGACTCTAATGCCATTTAAAAAATCTTCGTCGCAACACAGATGTGAGATTTTAATTAAAATGATTAATCTTAAACTACAGTAGTTGAATTTTGAGTTATAAAAATTAATTTAAAAAAAGCGAATTTTAAACAAACATTTTACATTAGCATCGCGCGCGGCTCGCTTCGTTCCCAAGTTTAAATGTGTATTATATTAATTTCTCTACGTCAGTCCGCAAATTTCTTATTCAGATATTGCAAAATGAAGTATAAATTTTATTTTTTTAACGATTCTTATAATGTTTGTTACTTATTTTACGATAATATATATTTGCAGTTGCCCTGAAAAAGGTATCATTCAAATAAATGTATATTATTATAAAATTCGTAATATACATTTATATTAAAAATGGTATGTATCTACGTTGAGTGCATAATTTTTTATTAAAAATTGTTTATTCTAGTCTCCTTTGGGCAGAAAATTTAGCTTTCTTAGTCGAAAATTCAACCGGTTGACGGAAATCACATGCATTTCGTTGAAAATTGGTATTTTTTAGTAGAAAATTAATCTTTTAGTTTGAGAATTCACCGTTTTTAATAAAAAATGCAACTGTTTGGTTGAAAATTAATCCTTTCTGATTCAGGAGTTTAAAGTTAAAACTATTTTTTTTTAGATATGCATTTGTTGGTTAATGATTTATCATTTTACTTGAAAATTCATACTTTAGGTTTGAAAATTGAACTATTTGGATTGAAAATTAACTTTTTTGTTGAAAAAATCATATTTTACGTTCAAAATTTTAACTAATTTGTAGATAATTTGTACGTTTGGCGTAAAAAGTCAACAATTTTGTTAAAATTGATTAATATTGTTAAACCTTCGTCTTCTTTGGTGAATCAGTAATCTTCTTGGTGGAAAATTAATTTCTTTTCGACAAAAAATTTAATTTTGTTGTTGATAATTCTTTTTTTTTTTGTTAAAAATTAATTTTTTCTCCGAAAATTCAACTATTCGGTTTTTGGTTGGAAGTTTATTATTTATAAGTTTTAAAAATTAACGATTGGTAGGAAATTCATGTATTTTGTTAAAAATTCCTCTTTTTGGTTAGAAGATTCAACTGTTTTATTTAAAAACCGTCCTCCTGAATTGAAAATGTATCTTTTACAGTGGAAAGGTCATCGTTTATGGTTTGAAATGAACTTTTTTTTTAACTTCTACGTCTTCAAAAAATTGGTCTTTTTAGCTTGAAAATTGTGCTAATATTCTTGGTTAAAAATGGATGTTTTTGGTTAAAAATGTAGCTATTTGTTTGAAAATTGTCACGCAGGAAGCAGAGGCGAGAGTAGTTTGGTAATGGGATAGATAAGTTGGGTTAATGGGCTGATTACATCATGTTCGTAAGGCCTGACAAATTATTTATTATGGGAACGTTGTAACTTGTCAATTCTATGAGGATTGTGTTGAATGTAAAGTTTAGGAAAAGAGCACAGATTCAAATAACAAATATAAATTAGAGTTCTACGGGAAAACGGGGTCGGAAAGATTCAAAAAGATTTCGGATAGGGTTCGGAAAGAGGTACCATTCCGATCCGTTCCGAATCCTATGTGCACTTTATTTCCATTTCTTTCCGAACGTCGAGTTGTCCCACCAACCTTTCTGAGTTTTTCTTTTTCCTAATGTTTCACTCTCCGACCTCTTTCCGATCTTTTCTGAATGTCCCGCTAGTTAGCTCGTTCCGAAGGTTTCAAATTTCTGTCCAAATCGAATTAAAAAGATATATATTCTCGTAGTTTTCCGTAATAGTTTTACACTATATTTCAGTCCTTTGTGCGAGTAGAATATACTACAGAGACGTTACAACATTTCAGGAGACACACTGAAATATTAAAAACATAACTTTTTATCGTGTAAGCTTATTGGATGCTTGCATGTTTGGGCATACTTGTCAGTCGTTCAAATTTCCGATTGCTAGCTTTTCAATTTCTACATTAATTACTAGTGTTCAAACCAAATACCAGAATCTGGTTCCTTTATTCACCAGATTCTGTTTTTCGTCTGGTCTGATCATTTCTGCCGCCAGTCTTGTTGACTAGAGGGAGCAGATGCTGATCCAGTGTGTGGATACCACATGTCAGCATTGTAGGAATCTGCGTTACCAAGCACTATGTAACACCTAGCGCACGAGTGAGTTTCACTCTCCAATCTCCCTACTCCTAGTTCCTGCTTCTCTCAGCGTTTCCCACTTCTCCCGGCGTCTCCCTACTCCTCACTTTCACGTCGCCTCTCTACTCTAGCTACGCTCGACAAGCACTTACTGATTGGCCGACCCATCGTTCACACGTCTGAGTTGGTCACGTGACCGGCTGCCTACCTTACTGACACTTTTTTTATTTGTAAACTTATTTTCACACAAATAGTCACATCGAGTTGAAAATTTGGGATAATAAATCAGAAGCACTAAGAAACGCGGCTCTGGCCCTAAATTTGTATCTATATGATAAGAGAAAAAATAAATTATTAACAAAAAAAAACTTTGTTTATCATTAAAAAAATTTAGGACGAGAGCCGCGTTTTTTAGTGAGTCTTATTCATTATCCCAAATATTCAACTCGATGTGACTATTCGTGTGAAAATAAGTTTACGAATAAAAAAAGTGTCGGTAAGGTAGGAAGTCGGTTACGGGACCCACTCGTCACATGGCCTTAAATAAAGTAATCTTATTTGTTGAGTTCAATGTTGTGGTAATCATTTCTTTAACCTTCTGCTTAGTATTAGCAATCATGGTAATATCTGAAGCTTGAAACTGTCAGCTTATTTAAATAAATCTCTCGATCATGATTGTGGACACAACAAGTAGGACGCCATAATTACAACGTATGGCCAATACCTACACCACTCTGGCCTCTGTCATATAAGTTAGACGTTGCTACTAGGGTTGTGTCGTGCCAACTTCGGAAATCATTGAAATCTTTGGAAAATTATTGAAATCTTTGTGAAACATTCTCAGTCTATCCGAAATCTTTGCGAAACCTGTGAAATCTTCGAGAAATCATCGAAATCTTTGTGCAATCTTTGAAATCTTTGGCAATATGAAATTCATACCTGTATTTATTATTGATCATTTACTATTAATTGTTTTATTATTATTTATTATTTATGTACAATTTTTACATAGTATAATATTATTATACAATCTATAAATTGTATTATTGAATATTGTGAGTCTACGCCCCTGCCTCCCTCTAGAAAAAAGGCTACACCGCTTCTGATGCATTAAGTATAATCTATAATTGCGAAGGTATATTATATATTTAATCACCATGCATTTGAATTTCACGCTCATTTAGCCAAATTTGAAGTTGAATGTGGGATACAAGACTATCGTGCAATTCATAAGAAATATGGATCTCTTTGACCTCATATGTACAGAATGCACAGAAATATTAACAATCAGAGAAATAAAATCTCTATACCATTGCAAGGCGAAAAAGAAAATGTTATTTTTGATGAGAAGAATGCAATGTAGAATAGAGAGGCGATTCCTGAAGAAGCCATGAAAGAGGTTCCGGTTGAGAGGATTGATGATGCGAATCCAATTATAAACGGCAATAATGGAGTAATTCTTCATCCTCGAATGGAATTTAATGCGCCACATGCAGGAAAACATGCTGTCGGCTTATTTATCTTTAAAACACGAGGTCATTCCAATATGTCACAAAAAGTGTTACGTAGTAATTTGCAAAATATGCAGAGTGTAGTTTGTACGCATGTTAATTCATCTCTAGAACACGTCAGAAATGTTATAACACAAGAAGCTTACATTGACGAATATTTTAAAATTCTTCATCCGTCTAATCTCGAGGTGGAAAGACAATTTAAAGTAAATGGCTCTTCTGCAAACGACACGAATCCGGTCACGAAATTGAAACATGAGACCATGAGTTATATTTCGATATTAGAAGTTATAAAGAGATGGGTGGTAAACGAATACTTTTTTAACGTTTTACGATGACAAAATCTAGATAGAAGATTTTTTGTATCGTACAGCGATGGTTCACATATTGAAAATCACCCGATTCTCTCATTGCACAATGATGGTCTGCAATTATCCCTATATTTCGACGAAGTCGAAATGTGTGACGGACTCGGATCAAAGTCGTCATCAAAGCATAAGTTGGGAATATCTTATTACACATTGGCACATATTTCTCCTGAATATCGCTCATCCTTACCCTTCATATGCCTCTTTGCCATAATGCGCTATACTGACATTAAAGAGTACGACTTTACGAAATTATTACAACGAGCCGTAGAAGACCTACAAAGCATGCAAGAAGGTATCCTTTACCTTACGGAGAATCTGTGCGCATTTGATTTTGCGCTTTGCAGGTGGCAATAAGGGCGTGTATGAAATATTGAGATTGAAGGAAGCTTGTCGTCACACATGTCGATTTTTTCATGCCACTTTTGATCAAATTAGAGGCATACATGAAGAACATTAGTCTCGCTTGCGAATACCAGAATCATACGAAACAGAAATGCAAGCAATTGAGAATGCTGTATGAGCAGAAAAAGAAAGATTACAATCGGAATATGGAATTAAGAAACGATGTATCCTGAATGAAGTAGTCGGATTTAATGTCTCAGGTGCAGCTCCTGCAGATGCAATGCACGATTTTTTAGACGATGTACCATCAGCCTCTCAAGTGTGGTTGCTCAGACATATGCACTCACTTATTTTCAAAGATTTCGTTTTCACAAATAATCCATATTTAAAAAACTATATTCATCTTTTGGAAATAATGGATATAGTATTCGGCCATAAAATCAGCTTAGGCTGAATTACCGATTACCTTGAAACATTTTCCGCGATGCGGTCTGATAAGTACTTAGCCTACAAAAGAAAGACGGAAATTTTGGAAAAGTGGCGATTTATTTCTCAACATAGTCTTCTTACAGCTCGATCCACTTGACCCAGTGATGCTCCAACTTCTTTAACCCGACTGAAAAATACGCTTTCAGGAGGTCTGCAAGGCAGGCCTTCGTGGCGGCGATAACCTCCTCATTCGACTGAAATTTCTGACCGGCGAGTGACTTTTTCTGGAGAATACGGTGGATGGGGCAGCAGTTCGTAGCCTAATTCGACCAATTAGGCTGTGGCGACGGCGAAGGTGTGAGCCGGTTCGTTGTCATGGTGGAAGAGCACTTTTTTCTTCGCCAAATAGGACCGTTTTTCTGCAACTCGGCGTCGAATCGGACCAATAATTCGGCATAGTAGAGCCCTGTGATCGTTTTTCCCTTCTCCAGGTATTCGATATAGATCACACCTTGTGAATCCCAGGAAACGGTAGCCATCACCTTTCCGGCTGATGGGACCGTCTTTACCTTCTTCGGAGCAGATTCGTCTGGAGAAATCCACTGTTTCTACTGCTGCTTGGTCTCTGGTGTGTACCAGTGTATCCATGTTTCGTCGACGATCACGGAACGAGGCAGATACTCCTTCGGATTACGCTTAAACAGCTTCAAACGCTGCTCTGAAATGGTCTCACAGTTGCGCTTGTTGTCCGACAGCTTTCTCATGCCCAAAATTTCATGCAAAATATGACCCACGCGGTCTTTTAAGATACCCACTGTCTCAGCTATCTCGCGCACCTTTAATCGGCGGGCTCCCAGTAAGAGATCGTGGATATTTGTAACGTTATCCTCCGTGGTAGCCGTTTTTGGGACACCTGGGCGTGGCTTATGAAAAACCGACGTGCGACCACTTTGAAATTCGTTAAACCAATTTTTGATGGTCGCCATCGAAGGAGAAGAGTCACTGTACACAGCATCCAAGCGCTCTTTGATTTCCCTTCCAAAAACAGGAATCGAATCACCGACCGATATTGCTCTTTCCCCATTTTCCTGAAATCCGCGGGCACGTCAGCTTCCACACGCGATCAAAACAAAACTACGAGTCTGATTTGGCTGAAATTTTGACAGCAGCCGTCTAGGAGAAGGTACTACACGATAGTAAATTTCACTCGCGAAACTGGCGTCATCGAGCGGAGAGTCTAAGTACTTACCGGACCGTTACGATTTACCCTTAACACCTGATCAACATTACCTCGTCTATTATCTACGGTATATCACAATATTTGGACCACCGTATGAGTATTGTTTGATGCGACTAGAAACAAAACTTCAAAGTTTTAAACAAATATTTTAGGCTATGCATAATTTTAAAAACTCGCCAGAAACCTTAGCTGAAACACATCAGCTTCTGCAAGCGGTTGTTTTGTCGAATTCGTTAACAATAAAAAACATCATTCAGACGTCAACAGAAAATTTCAGCATTAAAAGTTCCTTTTTAGCATCTTTTTCCAAATGTGCTGTTATTGCGCACAATAAAATGGGTGGAAATGAATGTTGTAAAATACATGGCCAAAAAATGCTTCATTGCCATCGTTTATACCACAGAAAACATTCCTATTTTCGCTAACCTATTTGAAAGACTGTTACCACTCTAGAACTGAGCTCTGAGCCTATTGCATATGAAATCTGTACGAAAAATGATTTCGTGAAGTTCACGATAGACGATCTTAAAGCCCATAACGTTTTTCAATTCTCACGTAGTACAAAATAGAAGCTATATTTTTGTTAAGTAATGCTTCAGTGACCTGTACTGATTGTAGTAACGCATAGCTATTCTATAACTTCCATATTTTTTCTAATTTTTTGTTCATTTTTGATTGAAAGTTCATTTCAGCATAGTGGAGTTTGTTGAAGATTCGAGAGGAATAAAATGAGGCCACTGCACTATCTGCAAAGAATATGTTTGCTATGAACTCAGACCAGCAAAAGTTTCATCTTCGTCGATCTGTGGATATTGCGATTGTCAAACCATTAAACACAGAAAAGTTGGTTAGTAACACTAATTGTACCAAAGTTAGGTTTAAATTGATCATGCCCTTACAAAACGAACGGGCTGCTAGTTTCTTCTAACGTTGTTCGATGAATTCAAAAGTTTGT
The DNA here is from genome assembly GCA_011634705.1 of Andricus grossulariae. Taxonomy (NCBI): domain Eukaryota; kingdom Metazoa; phylum Arthropoda; class Insecta; order Hymenoptera; family Cynipidae; genus Andricus; species Andricus grossulariae. The sequence continues at coordinate 26,531,001 of JAABKJ010007545.1, read as the reverse complement.
TTAGCAGCTCTTACACAAATGCTCCAAGAAGCAGTCTGAGTCATCATCGGGTACAAATATATAACATCAAATGTCACTAACTTAAAATTATTTTGAAAAAAACTAACATTCTTCTTTATATAATATAGCAATGTTTTTTATGAGAAAAATGATAGTTGCAAAAAGTTTGCAGCTATGGTCATCATTTAAATAGCTATTCACAATTTACAGCAACAAATGCCAGCAACAGCGTCGATCACTAGGAATCCCTGTTTGCCACTTGAAGAAGAATCAGTCCAACCATTAGATTTCTCTCCACACACCATCACAGTTTTATTAAAAAATAAAGATGCTGTTCCTCGTGCTAGATACAATTCGGACCTCGAAGACTTCACAAAAGAAATCGAAGATGAAGATTCTCATAAGAGGCGCCAGACAAATGATGCAGAATCTGATGAGCAAAGTAACGATACTCAAAATTTAGAACTCAATCGCTCAAATATTCATTCTTTGTCTGAGGGTACTGAAAAGGAAAATATTTTTTAAAATAAAGAGGCTTAAGAAGGAAGTGTACCTATGAGTGGCAGAGGATTGTTAAGGAAGCACTCCTGCATGTTTATGGGTCTTACATATCTCATTATTCTGCACTTGGAACAAGCAGAGGTGAACATCCACCAATTAATAGCTATTGTACAATGGATTATATGGTACTTATCTTTTCCAGAATATTAATTTTGCACAAGTAACAACTTTTGAAAAAAAATATATATATGGTTGTGTTTCACCTTTCAACTTAATTTTTTTCATTTTTTAGAGTGAGCATGCAGGAGAGCATACAAGATAATTGACTTGTCCGAATACATAAAGTGTATAAACAAATTTATCGCCAACAAGCGACGTTACGGGAAGGAAAACAAGAAACGGTCACTCGTTTCAAGTGATACACAATCACTTACCACAATCAGTGATAATATATCTAAAATTTAGTCACTTGCACCATGTGATAAGCGGCAACGTAAGGATGACCAGCTTTGTCAGCCGACAATCCAAAATTTGGAGACAGGACCAAGTTTCGTAATGGATCAACCTTCGCAAGTAAACTTGCAACAAATTCATTCTGAAGATATTGTAAGCTGGAGAAATACTTTTATAAATTTGTAAAATAATAAGTTATTGTTCGATATAGTTTTTGATAAATAATATGTGTCCTCATATTTAATTGGTGATTAGTGTATTAATTGTAGTAAATGGATTATTATATATAGATATAGTGTGATGAGTTGATCTTTTTTGGCCTTTCACCTGTCACATTAAAAGTAAACAATCCCTCATAGGCTCTGCGAGGTTAGACAAACTCAGAAAATACTTGTCGTAAGAGTTTACCACGTTTTTTTTTCGTCACACCCGTCATAAAGCTCGGAGCGGAGATTCAATTCCACAAGGGCACTTTCGTTATATTTTGTAAGAATGTTTATTTATATTCCAGTATTTCCTTAAGTTGAAACTGTCATCGAGAGAGAATGTTGCCATAGTTTGTCGTCTGCAAGTCCACGACATCAAGATCGCCATGCAAAATCCTCATAAGAAAGAAAGAGAGAGAAAGACTATCCGGATACGATATCTCTGTCTACCTAGTCGTACGTAACATGCAAGCCGCCATCTTGATCGGGCGAGGAGGAGGTACAAGTCACGATGCGAGACAAGGAGAGACGAACTACATTGTGTCTAGCGGTCTCCAGGGGAGCTTCCAGTAAGCCGCCATGTTGGATAGGGTGCGCTAGAATAAACCCACGGCTCAGACAACAGAGAGAACCAAACCACTAATCGCCAGCCTTCAACAAGACTTCTCAAAGTCCATTTCCGGAGACCCCGGAAATGGCAAATGGCACCATAATTGGTGAATGTACCGCGAAAATCAACCCGCTTTTAACTCTGTATATAAAAGTTCCGAGTCAAAGAAAATGAAAGAAACCTAGAACTCACTCGGACCCTTACGTCTTCTCCCTTAACCATTCTTTTTATTATTTTGCCGCCAGAAAATCCAACAAGCTTCCCACCGAGATCGCAGACCAACTTAAATCCACACGAGGTGATTGGACGCCGACCTCGACTAGAACGGAAGGTACGCAACCATTGGTTACCTCGCTTCCAGCGTTCGAACCAACCTTGATATTCTCCGTTGCGCGTCCGGTCACTTTCGTTCTGAGTACCGTGTAGAAAAGACCGCTTTGTAACTGCGGCGTTAATTTTGTTGCGTGTGATCAAATAAATTTGTTGATAGAGATTGAATTAACTAAATTGCCCATCGATTTTACGGTGGCTCTCTGGCGAACTATTGACCTGATGATTATTGAATTTGATATTGGATGTTTTCTACATTAGAAAAGTTCTACGTTGGCTTACAACAGTTATGTAAAAGGAAAGAATATTATCAATTTAAGGTCTAACAACGGGTTTAAGGTTAGTTGAACTTTTTTTTGGCAAATGGTATTGACGGAACGCAGCGCCTTCCAAGATGATGAGGGAAAGTTTCGTCAAGGCGTTTTGTTATTACCGTGATGTCGGAAATAATTTTTCGCTGTTAGAAATTCACCACGTGGTCGGCCATTTTGAATTGTCTGCGAGGGTTGCTGGCCACGTAATAGTGGCCAGCTTGTGGGATTTGCGTTTTTCTTTTGTTTCCTCTCTGAACTAATTTGCAAGTCAGTGTCAGCTTTCTTGGTATCCGACTGATTGGTAGACGATCGTAATCATTATTTTCCTGCTAGTGGCTGGCGCCCTAGGTGTTATATCATTCGATGATATATTTTTTTTTGTAAGTGCAAAACAAAGGAGGAGCCATTTTAGTCCGTTTTGATTTGGAAAGTGCAAAAATCACCATGACAATAGATATATAGATGATTCTAATCAATAATTCGACTCGGGTTAAAGTTATCATTCGAGACTTGTCAAGGTCGTCGAACAGAGTTTCATTACTTCGAAACTGTAAGAAATTAATAGTTTCTTACTCCCAAGGGACCTCCTGAGACTCCAAATTATTAATTGAAGCCTAAGAAATTCTTCCAACGTTGTTCGATGAATTTAAAAGGCTTCAAAAAATGTTTTCAGATTTGAAGACCCTTGAAGAGTTAATTTTATGACCTAAAATCGAAAGATATAATGAACACTTTGTAGGATCTTACTCTCAGAAAATGTTATTTGGAGCCTTTTAAATTATTTGAAAAACTTTCAAAGAATTTGTAACGTTTCAATTGATAATTTGGAGTCAGAGGAGACCCCGTAAATTTGGATGAAGTTAAAAAAAAACATGTTTCAAAATATTTATTTTGTCATTATTGTTAATTTAAAATTGGAAAAATTTACTTTGGAAGGAAATTCAATTTCCAAATTCTGAAGACTTAAACTTTTTTAATTTTTAAACTCCTTTGCAAGCCTAAAGGAATGATTTGGCAAGAGAGCCTGTAAACATTACAAAATTTTAGCTTTTCTGGAATACTTTGGAATTTCATATTTAATATTTTGTAATATCCATAACTCGAATGCTCGTAACCTCCAAGCATTTTTCTCTACTTATTTTTTAGATTTTAAGAAGTGCAAGGACTTATCTTCAACATAGATCCGTCTCAATTATTTGTCGAAATTTTGCTGAGTTGTAGTTATAAAGAAGACAATGATTCGCATATTAGCAATGATAAATCAAATGGAGCTCTTTAGGTCAAGAAAATTTACCACTGAAATACAATAAGACAATCCAACTATATTATTAGGTAAAAGTTCATTTTTTATTGAAAAGATTACTATCATAATTTTGGTTCAGAATTTATCTCGTTTGGTTGAAAATTCCATTATTTGGTTGAAAATTCATTTAATGTTTGGTTAAGAATAAAATTTTCAAACTGAAAATTTACCTATTCCATTTTCGGTTCAAAATTTATCTTTTTTAGTTGAAAGTCCAACTTTTTAGTTGAAGATTCTCCTTTCTTCGCAGAAATTTAATCTTCGTTGGTGAAAATTAATTTTTTCTGGTAATTTTTTTTTTTATCTGGAAATGTAACTATTCCACGTTTGTCTAGAATTTTATCATGTACATTGTATAATTTGAAGATTCAACTGTTTTAAAAGAATTCATTTGTTTTGTTGATAAGTTGTCTTCTTGGGTAGGAAATTAATCTCGTTTGTTAAAAATTGAACTTTCTGGTTGAAAATTCAACTTTTTCGTAGAAAACTAATTCATTTTGTTAAAAAGGTATCTTTTTTGGGTAAAAAACTATTCTTGTTTTTTGAAAGTTTAACTTTTTGAAACGTTCGACTGTTTAGCTTGAAAACTTTACTCTTCTGTTGAAAATGTATTTTTCATGACAAAAAAGTCATCTTTCCGGGTTAGGAATTAACTTTTTTTATGCAAACTCAACTGTATTCTAAAAATCTGTTTCTTTTTGTCTGAAAAATTCAAATATTTGATTGAATTTTAATCTTTTTTGTATAAAAATTCGACCATTTCATTGAAAATGAATCTGTATATGCTGAAAATTTAACTATTTTGATAGAAATTCAACTATTTTCTTAACAGTCTAAATATTTTTGGAAAATTCAACTATTTTTTTTAAGTCATCATTAGTGGTAAAAATTTAACTATGTTGTTGAAAATTCATCCATTTGGATTCAAATTAATCTTTTATGGTAGAAAATTCATCCTTCTTTTTTGAAAATTTACTTTATTGGTTGGAAAGTAACTTTTTTGTTAAAAATTCAACTGTCTTCGATAAAAATCGGCTTCTGGCTTAAAATATTTACTATTTGGTTAAATTTTCAATTTTTTTTCGTTCTTAAACATTTTTTTTTTACTGAAAAGTTAATCTGGTTGGTTATTAATGAAATTGTTTATTGTAAAATTATTTTTGTGTAGTTGAAAATTCCTTTTTTGTGTGTTGAAAATTCATCTGTTTGTGTAGAAAATATTTTTTGGTTGAAAATTCAACTATTTTGTTGAAAATGCAATCTATTTCGGCTTGGAATCTTAGAAATTCAAAGTTTTTCGTATCAAATTCAATATTTTATCAGCATTAATTTTATTAAAAAGAATTTATAAACGTAAAATACGTCTTAAATCAACGGTTACGTGCCTTTCGGGAGGGGGAGGTATAAAATCCCAAATAACTGAAAAAATTTTCCGTGTGACAAGAAAGTAGCTTGGCTCCGCCAGGCCTTCAAAAAAAGGTGCCCTGGCGGCACCACGCACCGCCAGGCGTTGACTGCACAACTGATTTCACATCAATAATCCATTTTATATGTAATTGCACTTGAACCATTAAATGGAAAAGTTATATGAACAATACCCAATTGCAGGAACTGTAATTTATTATACATGATTTTAATGTAAAGTACAATTAAATCGATTACAATATTTATGAACTATTTACCGCAACTTATATTTTCATATTAAATTTAGACAGAAAGAATGTTTGCAAAATGAAATCATTTCTGGATATAAGCTGTATCATAAAAATTTCCCCTTCGTTTTCCAGGCTAGGATAGTTTCAGTTATATCTAAATTTTTCCCTCTCAAATATCAGCAATCCATAGAGGAGGGACGCTTAACGAAAGTCGAGAAAGATTATATCATAAAATTTGTCTCTCGCAATCTAGAATCCGAGAGATTTACTTCCTCGCAACACATTGTAAAAGCTGCAGTTTTATTCATTCAACTTTATCGGTTGTTTCAAGGACCTTTGGTTTCTGGAACGGTATGCATCAAATACTCATTTTCGTATCGTTAATGACTTTATTAGAAAAATGACCTACGTTCCCGTTGAATGCGACTAATCATTTCGAAAGTATTTTTTTTAGGCTGAGCACGAATCTTCTCGCCCTTTTTGCCATCAGGTATAGTTTAATAGATATTTGCAACTAATTTTATTTAAAAAAATGTTTACGAACGGTTCTTGAAATAATCTCAAAACACTAAAAAATAATGGAAGAAACTAACGAAAAATGGAATATGATTTATTTTAGTTAATATTGAGTTTCTTTAATATGAAATAGAATCATTTTATTATGCCAAACAATAATCAGAAAATAACTTTAAATTCGGATACTCCGTTGTGGAGATCTTATGAAAAATCTACACCTCTGTTTCCTAATAGGTCAAAGTTCAGCGACGAATCACTTTTTTAAGTCGCTGATAATGACAATGAAGTCAGATTTTCCAGATTCAAAATGGCTAAGTCAATATAGGGACCCAAAAAACCCAGAGTTTGTAATTTTAAGTTATTACACTTAGTTTTATTTATATTGAACAGTTTTTCACTAATAGTCCGCCATATTGGATCAGCTTTCCTGAATTTTGAAAATCTGACTTCTCATCCGATATCACCAACCCAAAAAGCCCTAGGATTAATAATTTTTTGAGTGCTTTGAAGCATATAGGTTGATGCGTCGCTGAACTTTTATTTATTGATTTATTTATTTACATGGTTTATATTTACACGGTTCTAGATTGAGACATTGCACTCTTTCAGAAAAAGTGCTATTAAAGCTGTTATCATACTGCAAGAATTATAAAGTAAGAATTCGATATTATGGGGAGGGAATTTTTCTCCTGTTAATAAGAGATTTCTCGAAGCGAGATCTTTGTTTCGAATGACGAGGACAGGCCCACACCACGTGATTAATGTCTTCGTCGACATCAATAAATAAAAGGCACTCGCTGAAATCTGTAAAGTTCTTCCTAAATAAACTGTATGGTAATGAGTAATGATTTGATCTAATTCTGGCGATAGTTACAATGTCCCTTCTTTTATCCATGAAATTAATAAACCGAGGTTTTTTAGTTTCTAGAATGTAATGGTCAAAGTAGTGTTTTCCCGTGCTTTCATTTTTTTCCCTCCAAGTATGGTTCGAAAGTTTTAAAGCACTATTATAAGCTAAATGATATAGATCAGAATATGGAATTAGGTAATTTAATTGCAAGCCATCAACTATTTCCCCTTTGGCAATTGTGAATTAGGTTTGTAAGTAACATATCACAGTAGAAGAAGGAAACCTTTCTTCATGGTAATTGGGACAACGTTTTCTGAAACGTAAGAAAATAGAGTTTTCAGTAGATCGTGTACCGGATGTCCAACAAAATAGAACGATCTAAGAAGGAATCTGTCCGTTATTAGTCGAAATCTGTCAAAGAGTGAGAATTCTTTTAGTTCGGCTTGCATAACATTAATAGGCAAAGAAATGCAGTAACCCAGAACAATCCCCAAGAATTTATTATGTAAAATATTTAATTTTTTCAATCATCCATCATCGTAGATAGACAGAGCGTGACAGCGTATTCTAAACTGCTACGTGCGAGCGAAATAAAGAGAATGCGTAAGGTTTTATGGCCGCAACCCCACCAAGTACCTCTTAAACATTTTAAA